>CAEFZP010002844.1:540000-726435 GCA_903064625.1 Mallotus villosus
ACGGAGGATGAGAGCAGTTCTCCTACTGGACTTGATCTGAGCGGCGAGGACAGCCTGGGGACTGAGAGACAGCAGACACACGATGTCGCTCACAGTGCAGTTGGCCTGCTTGGCAAAGTCCTTGCCCAGTTTCAAGGCGTCGTGTCTGAAACGCAGCCAAACAAACACACATTTCACTCACCACGGACATGCTGTCGGAGCTACGGTACGCACTTCTAGTCCTTGATTATACTCTATGCACTTCATTTAATGTATTAATTTAGCAGTTCCATGCTCTAACCACTGAGCTATACCCTCCACCCTATGATCAGCTTTATTTACTTTAATATACTAGTACATTTGGAAAAATGTATCAATGCTCAATGATGAAAGACTAAGATGTAATGAGTGAGATGTGAATGCCCAGGGGTCCGGCCTCACCTGGTCTTTAGGGGGATGGAGAAGGGAAGGCTCTGGAACACGGCTTGTTTGAACAGCGGCTTGCTGCTCTGGACCATCAGGTGGAGGCTCACAGACTGGGCGCCCGCGCTCTCCCCAAATATGGTCACCTGGGGCAGACACACCATGGAAGACACACACGGTCATCATGGGGCTGTAGATCACCAGCACTAACACACCGTAGATTTGTATTGCCTCATTTACTATACTATGTGAGGGTGATGAACTATAAGCACGTACACACACAACCAATACTGACTCATACTGACTGAGGCGGTGGGGAACTGAATGAATTCCAACAGAGTCAGTTTACACGTTCATAACTTTTTCTTGGATGTTTTCTTGCCAGCACGACCCAGCCCTGTGTGTGTGTGTGTGTCACTGTGTAGTGCGTGGCAGGATGTGTAGTTTATACGTGTGTTTATGTGTGTGTGGTGTGTGTTTCTGCAGCATATCCCTTCCACTCCAGACAGCCCCGTCTCCACTCTTCAGACACTCAGACACATCTCTGTGCACAGAGCCTCAGACAGTCTTCAATCCCCTCAACATGGTTTCTACACAAATCAATCACGAACGCACCACAGGACCCCAGTAGCCAAAAGCACCACCTCCATCACCGCCGCCTTAACCACCTCCCCATAAACTCTCCCTGCTCCTGTCTGTCTGACTGCCTGTCTGTCTGACTGTCTGTATGTCTGTATTACACTCTAGCCAAGAAATTACTTCACAGAAAAAATACATGGAAACCAAAAACGAATGCTGCATTATCCAAAAGTGCCATTACTGAACTACATTATCACGCTGATGTATTATGGAAAAAGCCCTGGAATTCGTAAGTGATACAGTAGGTCTTCAGGCTCATGAGAATACACATCGCTCATAGTTTCTGTCTACCGATCATCTCTGCTTGCTGTTATATATGTGTTATTTCTTTAGCTTGCGTGCTTGCCTTGCTAGGGTCCCCTCCAAACAGAGCGATGTTCCTCTGTACCCAGAGCAGAGCAGCCTGCTGGTCCAGAATCCCATAGTTCCCTGATGCTGACGTCTTGGGATCTTTCCCAGAGACGAGGAAACCAAAAGCACCTGGGAGAAAAAAAACACATCCATGAATGTTAATCCTGACCAGTATATTAACTTTACCCCACCACAGTAATGAATTGCACGAGATGTCCAAATAAGTCAATTTGTACACGGCACAGTCTCTCTCACGAAAGCGCAACCCTCCGTCAATGACCCTAACTCAATTAAAGACAACCAGAAGCCTGAGAGCAACGTCCCAGCCTTACCCAGCCTGTACTCCAGGCTCACCACCACCGAGTGGGTGAAGTTGCTGATGAACCTGCCATCGTACAGTGGCTTGGAGGCGGAGCCGGCGATGAAGTCTCCCCCGTGGATCCACACTAACACAGGCAGGGGCTTCAGCAGAGGGGAGCTGAAGTTCACATCCAGAGGAGCGAAGATGTGGAGATAGAGGCAGTCCTCACTGACCTAAGGGACCGGTGAAGCCTCTGGTCAAATACGTGATGTCAGAACATACTAAAGTCCATCATGATCATGATCAAAAACTTCAAACACGTCACAGAACATCTACCTGACACATTGGAAGTGGAAAGAAACACCACCACAAAATACACTTACATATCACCTCATGTTTTTTCCCCTACATTACAAACTGAAAATCACATGATAAAGAGGCTCTATATCCCATACCTTCTGAGGACACTCGTCAGAAATGGGACCACTGCAGCCTTGCATGCAGGCGTCCCTGGGGAAGGTGGCGTCATGGACGCCCGGCCAGGGGGTCACAGCTCTGGGAGGCTTCCACCGGTACGCTCCCACCGGAGGATCCGCGTAGGGGATCCCGTAGAACACATGACACTTGTCCACCGTCAGCCCCTTGATCACTCCGTCCTTGGTCAACACTATAGGGCCGTAATCAGGGATTCCTGCATTGTGAGGGTTTGGCCGGAGGGAAAGAGGCTCCGCTGGATCTGCAGAGTCTTCGAGGGAGTTCCCTTCGAACGGCAGGTCTCGGTCGATGACAAGAGGCTCGTCTCTCACGAGCAGTCCAGAGGAAATGCTTCTCAGGAAGTTGAACAGGTCGTTCTCGTACACGGCCTCGCCAGTCCTCAGCGCCAGACTAAGAACACAGAACAGCAAAAAATACTGACAGCTCTCCATCTTCGGACTAGAAACTAAGACATTTGTTTGACAGGGGTACTACGGCTCATTTCATTCTTGACTTGAGTAGTATATATCCTTGTTGGGGTAAGGGCGGAAGACCGAAGCCTGTGTCAAGAGTCTCCTTCAGTCTGTTCTGTGTTTGTTCTTGTGACATCAATTTGGCCAACTGGAAAACCAGGGGCAGTAGTTAGACAAAACCACCCTTGTCACAGCTTGTGGGTCTGACCCATGACAGTGATGTAGAGAGTGGGCTGGACCGTGTGATGCAGGTCCAGTAATTGGAGACAAGAGGTCTTTCACTTATCTAATGGGATAATGCAGATCCCCATGATGTGAAGCTCATTCTTGGGAAGGCACTCAAGTCTTATATATTACTGCAGTTTTGGACAATACTTCATTGTATGGCTGGGTGGTGAGAGAATGGGTTTCTGAATCTAGAAATAATTGTAATACGAACATAAACCTCTAATGTGAAATGTCACTAAAATTACTCGAACCTTATGGTAACAATGCTCATCTGCACACCTGCTACTGATGCCTCTCATTAATCGACAATGACGTCAGGTAGTTCGTTGATTTAACACCCTTTGATCAAGCGTAATTCGAGCAATATAACGCTGTCAAACATGTAAATATGTTTGTTTTTCTCATTCCCTTAGTCGTTAAACCCTTAACTGTTTTTACGTTTATCTTGACTAATCGTTACAAACGTTTGCAGGAGCTACTTTACGTGTCCAATTGTCTTATTCGTTCTTGTACCCCAGGCGATATCACTCGGTAAGTATGCAAGTCGAGCGATACACGTCAGTATTCAAGCACCTTTTCATTCTTTCCTCACCCTAGTTGCAACGTGAATTTGGCAGAAAAGAAATATCATGGATAATGCGCGTCTTGTCTTTTTTCAGTAAGATGCAAAGGTTTTACAGTCTCCATGTGCTGGACAATTAGGAACATCAGCTTGTTTGACAGGTGACTGAACACAGTTTCTTTACTTAAGTTCTGTTGCACCATGTTAAATACAGTTATGTCTACCCATAGATCAGATAATATATGGTTGAACACCAACAAAATCCAATCCATGTGGAAAAAGGACACATTCACATCATTGACAGTTTCCCCATCTTTAAACTACACTGTAACCCTTGAGTATGGAGACGATGTCTGGAAATGGATATTTTTTGTCTTGCCTGGTGAGTATGCCTGCCTCTCCTTTTATCAGAAAGAAAGTTATTTAAAGGAGAAATGTTCAAATCCGTGTGTCCAAATATGAGCACAAGGACTGCTTTTCTTTCACCTTCTCAGATACTAGCAACATTGTAGTCAGAGGTCAACTTAAGCCTGAGAAGCAGCCCTCCAAAACCACCCTGGTGCGTATGATGTCAGCGACACCATCTCTCAGTTTTACACACATGCACATCTCTCCTACCGTGGATGCACCTGTTCATCAGTTCTCACTGCTGAACTGAGAACTAAATTATAAATTGTATTCTTCTGTAAAGAACCATTTAAGGATGTCTGGAATCCAACATTTCATTGCAAGTAACTGTGTTAATGTGCCTGTGACAATGTGAACCTCTGTCCATGTGAAAAAATATCAAACCAGCATCTCTTCCTCCCAAGTAGGAAGCCATGAAGTTGTTGTCCGACAATGAGGTTTTTCCATGTGAGGCAGGCACTCAGTACCTATATCAGGATGAAAACCTCATCATCGCTCTGGGTAAGTTTTGTATGACAAAACATGTCATTATGATTGAATGAAAGACCCATGTGTGTGTGTCGTGAGAGGGTGCGATAGAGAGGAGTAGATGAGACAGACAAAGGCCACAGAAGAGTGAAGAAAAACAACCTCTTCAGAACATCTAAGCTAAGCTGCACCTAGATTCTTCCGTTCTGGGTTCCTCTCTGCTCACGTCCCTTTGTCTCCCCTCCAGGCCACACCCCACGGTACCCTCTCAAAATGGAGCCCAGGAGTGCCTCGATGTTACTGCTGTCCTGGAACAGGGCGTCCTCTGACTCCTCTTCCTCCCCTGCCAACCTAGTGTCTCTCTACCGCCCTGATACAAAGGACTACGTTCTTCTTACTTCAGACACGACCCACTCCAACTACTATCGCTTCACTGGCCTGGATTCCTGCAGCCCCTATGCTGCCTGTGTAGAGAGGGAAGGCACTCACACTCTCACCTGCCTCTATGGCAACACAGGTAGGGCTTCAAAACAGGCGCCAGCCTAAACATATGAAGGGTCACTGGATTTGTAAGGATTTCTGTGTTTGGTCATGTTGTTTGCTTCATTTTGAATGATTATGTTTTGGGGTGATAGTCCCGGATATGCCTAGAGACTTCCAGGTGATATCATGGAACGTCACCAGCATCACGGTGGCTTGGGACTGTCCGGACAACAACAAGTTCTCCTTCTTTCTCGTCACGGCCTTCTTCCTCAACGGAAGCGACTACTTCCTTGAGGAGAGGTCCTTCAGGCACACTCTGGAGAGCTTTGTGTTTACCCTGACGGACCTGCAGCCCTGCAGCAGGGTGAAGTTGGGTTTGCAGACTGTGTGTGAGTTTGACACAGGATCTCAGATAAGCAGGATGGCCCATATCGATGGGAACACTGGTGAGAAGAGAACAAATTAGAATCATTTCGATATTTTTTCATTTTATCTCCCAGGAGGATGTCTCCTATTCAGCAGGAGACCTTCTTCATTAGTTTTTCTCTCTTGAATGTTTTAAGGGAGTTGTTCCATGTGAGGGCATCTGCTAATCCCTCTGTGACATTGCTCGTAATTAATTTTTGTATCCTCTCGTCCATCCTCCAGTCCACTCAGACATACATAACCTGCATCAAACCTCGTCTGGGCCTGGCAGCTACACCCTGACCTGGGAGGTGGAGAACATTTCAACCATCTCTGCATTCCGAGTGTACCACCAGGGGGCGCTGCACGCCTCCACCCTGCTCACCACACACACGGTGGACGGCCTGGAGCCCTGCCAGTACTACCTCACCAGGGTGGAGGCCGTGTGTGGGGACGACGTGGTCATGAGCTGGAGGACCGTGGCTGCGTGCTCGGGTACTGGAGGGGAAGGCCTTTCATGTTTGGGTGGTTGAGATGTTGTTCACTGAAAGTACAGCAGATCATCTTACAGAGCTTGGATTTGTTCGATTTTTTTATCTGTGTGTGTGTATGGGTGTGTCCTTCCACCCGCAGGAACTCGAGGTGTGTCGGATCTGAAGTATCACTCTGTAAACTCCACGGCTCTGTGGACGGCCGATGCCGGCAGCGAGGCAGTGTTCCAGTACCAGCTGTCGTACACAAACAGCTCCATCATCCAGAAGGGGTATCTGACGGAGAGCATGCTCCCCCTCCCGGGGCTCATCGAGGGGGCCCACTATGTCCTGGACGTGTGGGAGGAGTGCAACGGGGAGACGAGTGTCAACCAAGCACTGCTGGTCTTCAATGGGATCAACGTGCCCTTCAGACCCCTAAATATGGAATATGGTTGGTTTTATGCGCAGTGAGGATGTTTGTAAAGCTGTCGGGAATTATTTATTATTCACCAGTGTTTACTGATGAGTGTGATTTAGTCCACGTCACATCGCTGAAAATCACTTCATTAGATATTTGGAATGTAAAATGATAGAGCTCATTTTGTGATCTGCTGTAACACTGAGCTACCCCCCCAGGGTTAGAGATGGATGACCCCGGCCCAGTCCTGTCTCTCGTGGTGCCCTGGATACTGCCAGAGCCCCTGCAGAGCCCCACATCCGAGACCAGGGCCAAACTGCAGCACATCATTGAAAAAAAAGTGAGGAATGTTTTTTTTACTTCATGTTAGCTTCGACCGGAAACCTTTCACGAAAGGTATGTTTGTCTAGACTGAGGGCATGTGAGTCAGAGACGTATCCAGTAGTGTACTTACAGGTGCACACACAGAAATGCTTACTAATATGAAAAGATTTGAAAACACTTATGGACCTTTTTTTTTGTCAGTTGGAGGAGCTGCTGAAAGACTTCCCACAGAAAGCCAGGGTACAGTTGGATGGCTTCAGGAACGCGGGCGGGTCAAATACAAACATCCTGTTTAGTGTGTTTGATGGTACGATAAGAGACACGGACGTGCCACTGCTAGTAGGAGACTTGCTGGACCACGTCCAGTCCCTCCAGGTGCCTGGTGTCTCCGTTAACTATGGCATCATCAACTGGGACGGTGAGAAGGATCCCCTCACCTGCGTTCAATATGCATGAAAATGATTTTAAAACATAATTGAACCGATTCACCTTTCTAAAAGTTTGTTATCTCTTTACAAAATAGTTAAAAAGAAAACGTTTACTTGGCTACTATATACTGTACCTGCCTGGTTCCATTTCCTAGACCCAGATGAGTGCTCCTCCCCTGACCTGATCAGGTGTCCCTCCCACTCTCTCTGTATCAACACCCTGGACTCCTACACCTGTGTCTGTCACCCTGGTTACTATGATGTCCGCTCACCCCTGACCCCCCTCGTGGACCTAGCGTCTGGTCCTGTCTGTTACGGTATGTCAGTCCACTCCACCACACCTCCAAAGTCAAACCCGTAACCATGCGTCCCAATACCGTCAACAACACAGCTTGGCCACAACCCTCTCAACATTTCCCCCTTCACCCCCCTCCCCTGCTTATGTCAGTTGTCAAGTATCCCACTGCTATCATTATCACGTATTAAGGGCTTGACGATTAGTAGAATAATTGAAAGGTGTGTGTGTGTGTGAGAGTCACTGCTCTTCCCACATCCTCTTCGTACAAACAGAGAACGGAACGTTCACCCGGTGCCTGGACAGACGGATGGTGGGAGGCGTCTCCAAAGCCTTTCTGACTGCTTACATGGGAGGCGACGTGACGGTCGTCCTGAACGACGGCCGCTGCGCCGCCAACGAGAGCGAGACGCTGTACCACTTCAGTTCCTCACATAGAGCGCCCCAGTGTGGTACGGAGAGGCTGGTGAGTGGTCCTCCAGTAGATGGAGGACGTCATGTAGGAACAAACACAGGCCATCCCTAAGGGACGGTCACATTCTAGTCATGTGCAGGCCATCGTCATGAACGCATTACTAGACAGGCAGGCGGTGTGCCAAGGAAATCTGTAATGCAATTACGCTTTCGCACACGGCGCTTTCTGTAGACGTAATGGGATTGTGTGTGTGGCGTGTTCCGTCTCTAGGTGAACACGACACACATCGAGTTCCAGAACTCTCTGGCGGTCACCTTGAGCGGCCAGATGACCATCATACGCAGGGATCTGAAGGTTATCTGGAAGTGTGTGTACCCACGAACCTACAGCCTCAATGTGCGGATCGACGTGGATCAAGACAGGTGACGAATGAAACGTTTCGTGGGTCCTTGAAGTAAACGTCTACGTGTTCTGTACTAAAACACATTGTATAGATCAATGTGTGTGGAAGCCAGGTAATGACCATTCAAGTGTTCTAGCGCTGCTTGGCGGTATTCCGCCCTCACTTGCCCTCCTGGGATCATTCCAGGGTCCTCTGACTAACGCAGTCCACAACCACCTTTCATAATCACCGCTTTAGCTAGCTAAACCCCTGAAAAACGGTTTTAGTGTGTGATTTATACCAAGGACAAATTGAGCCAATTCTACTCATATTTAATTCCGTATAGTTCAGTCTGCTTTGCTCTGAGTTAAAAAGCCTCCATTTACAGAGAAACCTCCTGTCCGTTCCGCAATCTCCAGGGTGTCCTCCCACTCTGTGGTGGTGTTCAACTCGTCCCACAGTCCGTTCCTGACCATGAGCTTGTACAGCGACCCCTCCTTCAGCCACAGCGAGCTCATCTCCGTCACCCAGGCCAGCGTGCTGTACTTCGAGGTGGCCCTGCAGACGGCGCACGCCTTTGCCCCCGCGATGCTCCTGAAGGTCTGGAGCTGCTGGGCCACGGAGGGCCCCGCACCCAACAACACGGTCGCTGGCATCTTCCTCCTGGAGGGGTGAGTCTCCTCGGTGGGGGGGGGTGCGCAGTCTTAATAGTTTCCAGTGCATTCATACTCTGGGTACTTTGTCATCTGAACCGATTTGCACGTTACATGGTTAGGTGAAAAAAGACCCAGACACACACACACACACACTCACAGCCACTACATGTATTGTTTGTAATGTTCTACTCTCTCTATCGACTTTTGAATTGCATGGAACTGAACAATGTAATCCTATTCCCCTGATCAGATGCCCTGTGGACAGTACGTTCCACTGGCTGACGCTGAACGGAGTGACCCAGAGGAGCAGGTTTTCTCTCAAGATGTTCTCTATGCCTCGGGGCCTGCCCATCTACTTCCACTGTCTGGCCCACATATGCAGACACGATGAGGACTGCACCACTGTAAACCAATTCAATTCACTTTATTCAATTAATAATTTTTGCTTACTTGTCATTCGTTGATTAAGAACATGTTTCTTATACTTGTAAGCTGTAAGAAGTGTTTCACAGTTGAGCTTCTTTTAGTGTTCAATTCTTGAGTTCCTTCTTACTGTGGCCCTGAAGTGCATCCCCCAAATGAAAACACTCCCCTCAAATACGAGTCAACTCCCCCCAAATAGGATGACTTGCTCACCTCCCCCCCAATACAAAGACACGCTCCTCCAAATGGAGAACGACATAACATTAACTCCAAACCACATTACATTAGCTCAAATCGTCGCTGAATGGATGCAGTAACTAACAGGTAATAAGAAATTGATCGACAGAAGTACGAAATGCAATAGCCTGACAGTTACGTGCACCAGGACAGTTGTTTAGCTATCGCAGCAGGTAGCAAACTAGGCCTACTTATGCAAAAGTATAAATTGCGTGTTAAGGGGCACTGTTTCAACAGCGCCATTGGGCTGCGCTTCAATTCCGCCATCTAGTGGTTTAAAGTATGAATTACAATTGCAGTTCTCACAGTAAACCTCTAGATGGCGATGGTAAAGCGCAGCCCTATGGAACGGGTTTTAAGGGGCACTGTTTCGACAGCGACATTGGGCTGCGCTTCAATACCCTATGGCAGAGGTCTTCAACCCTGGTCCTCCAGGGCCCACTGTCCTGCACGTTTTAGATGTTTCCCTGCTCCAACACACCTGATTCAAATGAATGGTCGTTAACAGGCTTCTGCATAACTAGATAACGACCCATTCATTTGAATCAGGTGTGTTGGAGCAGGGAAACATCTAAAACGTGCAGGACAGTGGGCCCTGAGGACCAGGGTTGAAGACCTCTGCCCTATGGAACAGGTTTTTAAACGTTGAGTTACAGTAATGTTATGTTTTCCATTTGGAGGAGTGTGTCCTTGTATTGGGGGGAGTTGACTCGTATTTGGGGGGAGTGTTTTCATTTGGGGGATGCACTCATATTAGGGGGTGTGTTTTGCACTTCAGGGCCACTGTCCTATTGCCACTGTACCTTCTGTATTGAATAACTGAATCATGCATTCCAGTACTTTGATTAGACTCAATCCAGACTATTGATTAGAATTGATGGACTATTTGCTCATTGATTGGTTTATTAACACTGTGTTTTGATTTCTCTAATCCCATGTTTATATTTTAAAGGATTGTACCGCTCCACGACTTTCGAAGAGGTCAGTGTCCCAGAGGAATGAGAACAGCAGACAGGTGGCAGTGGTGTCAGCTGGGCCTCTGGTAGTCATCCTGAAGGCAAAGCCAGACAGCAACCCCTCTGACTGTGAGTAGATGTGCTGGGATCACGGCTGTGGAGATCTATGGGCCTACCTCCCACCATGTCTTTTTTAATGTTGATTTTGTGTTTCGTTCTTTCAGGGGATGAAATAGGGACACTGATCTATGTGGTTGTTGGTGGGAATGTAGGCTTCATTCTGTTAGCTGTGCTTGGAGCCATTGCATCCAAAGCCATAATGATGTATTATAAGAGACCAAGGCTTCAATGAATATATGAAACGAAGTGGTTAGTGGTTTTAGTGAGCTGCATTCAGTATGACCTTATTTCACTTTCAATGCTACTGCACTGTACATAATGTGTTCCTCCAGTAATATATCACATTGCTAAATAAAATGTAAAAAAACTATAAAAAGACGTTAATTTATTTAATTAATCGCCACAGAATATAATATATACGTGATCGTAAAAAATAGTTCATTACGACTGAAGAAACACCCGGTGAATATAGTACTTCCGGTTTGGAATATCTGGTACAACAACAATGGCGACCTCCACGAGTGAGGAAAGCGTGATCGATGCACAGTCTGGAAAGAAGACGAAAAAGAGTAAAAATCAAGGTAAGTGGTCTACATATGACACATTTTAACATACGTTAATATTTTATTTCTGCTACAATGTCCATGCGTTGTTAATTTGGAGGTGTAAATGAGATAGAATTAGCATCACAGTACCCAGGCTGTAGAAAAACGTGTTGGCTGGCTACTATATGATAAACATGGCAGCACTAGTTCAAGCAGATATAACTTGCAGTTACCTTGTAATCGTAGCTGTAATGAAAATAAATTGAATACGGTGGTTTGTATTAAAACAAGAATACAAACTACTAGTGCCACAAATCTGCGAATTATTAACAAGATAAAATACGCAGTGTAGCCTATATATGAACCACGCTCGTCACATCTAGCTAGATGGTTGGGTCAGTCTGTACCAGTTTTTACAGTCTTTCACCACAGTTTCTGTTCTCTTTCCCCCAGTCGACGAATCGGACCTCCTCACTGTGCCAGACGGCTGGAAGGAGCCAGCGTTCACCAAAGATGACAATCCCAGAGGAATGCTGGAGGAGAGCAGCTTTGCCACACTTTTCCCCAAGTACAGAGAAGCATATCTCAAAGAGTGCTGGCCACTGGTGCAGAAAGCTCTGGGAGAATCGGTAAGTGCAGCCAATGGAGGCTTCTTTTAGACCAGGGGTAGGCAACCCTGGTCCTCAGGGTACACCCTGTCCTACAGGTTGTAGATGTTAATCTGCTCCAACACACCTGACTAAAATGAATGGGTTGTTATCAAGTTATTTGGAAGCAATTTGTTTGGAAGTTGAGTATGTCACTGGAAGTTCACTGTCTTTACTCTTGCGACTACAGCAAATCAAGGCCACCCTTGATTTGATTGAAGGCAGCATCACCGTCACCACCACCAAGAAGACCTATGACCCCTATTCCATAGTGAGGGCACGGGACCTCATCAAGCTGCTGGCTAGAAGTGTTCCGTTCGAGCAGGTACCCTCACGTCAGTCTGTGCACATTTGTCAACCTAGCATATACATTTAGATTATTTTCTGCTCTAACTTACTGTACGCACTTGTTTTTCTAAGCGTATGCGAAATGATTCAACTATAAAATATAACGAGCTTCTTCTTTGCCTAGGCTGTCAGGATACTGGAGGATGAAATGGCATGTGATATCATAAAGATCGGGACGCTGGTACGAAACCGGGAGAGGTTTGTGAAGAGGAGGCAGAGATTAATAGGACCCAAGGGCTCGACTCTAAAGGTAGGACGTCATCCATGTAGTGGAGGCCAGCACACACTAAGGGGCAGTGTGGTGCCTTTTTTTGTGGTGACACCCACCCTAGTTTCTTGTTGAAAATGTTTCATTTTCCTCTTGTGGAAATCCAGAAGTGTTTACCCTTTATGTTCTATCCCCCACAGGCTTTAGAACTGCTGACCAACTGTTATGTGATGGTGCAGGGAAACACAGTGTCGGCCCTGGGGCCCTTTAATGGGCTCAAGGAGGTGTGTACACTGCTGTCCGTAACACAAGCCCATTTTCATTTTGTTTTAATGCTCATTTACTTGATATACAGTATGCACCCAGCTAAATATTTTTTGTACGCAGGTACGTAACGTGGTGTTGGACACCATGAAGAACATCCATCCCATCTATAACATCAAGGTAAGACCTAGTGTTACTCTTCGTGCAGGTTTGTTTCCAGGCTATGAAGCTGATAGTATTTTTGTTATGATCCGAACCACTGATGGGGTAAAGGTATCTTGCCTACCTAAAACACTCTGAAACTCTAAGTACCATTGCGAACCTGCTACGGTTTTAAATATGAAATATCCTTGAATAATAATATAATATAGAATAAGACCATGTATAATCTTGTGTTCTTATATTTTGCAGCCACAGAGGTGGTTTGAGGTTCTCAAAGTGGTAGTTGCTATTTTACGAGGACAGGAAGTGTGAGAAAGACATATGATGTGGTTATATATAAAAAGGAAACGCAAGCAGAAAAAAAGAGCTGAATCTTGAAAAGGGTAGTCTTAATCATATTAATTTGTTCTTAGTCCATCGCTGCCATAGCCAGGTACATAGTTTTAATGTGCCCAATGATGATTATCCATCCTTGTTCTGGATTCAGTGAAGGACAAAACACCATCTCCAGGCTTGCTTGCCATTGTGGCAAAGTGTGGAGCTGAGGGCACCAGTATTCTCTCATATACATTATTATGTGTTCACAGTAGTATAAAACAGGTTTGCTTCATCAAATGCCTTAAATACAAACCTAAACCTGTAAAATATCACATTTTCACACACTTTTACCTTTTGTCATCTGTGATTGTGTTCCATGTGGGCGTCTGAACACAGACGCTCATGATCAAGAGGGAGCTGGCTAAAGACCCTGAGCTCCGGGCACAGAGCTGGGAGCGCTTCCTGCCCAACTTCCGGCACAAGAACCTGACCAAGCGCAAGGAACCCAAGAAGAAGAGCAAGAAGAAGGAGTACACTCCGTTCCCCCCCCAGCAGCCTGAGAGCCAGGTGGGTGGACCCTCCACACACACACACACACACACTCAGCAGCACAAGAGACAGATTAGTGGACCCTCCACACACAGAACACCTCCTTTAAGTCTGTTTGAATATTTTCTCGATTCCAGATTGACAAAGAACTGGCCACCGGTGAGTTCTTCCTCCGAGAGAGTGTGAAGAAGAGGAAGAAGATGGAGGAGATCAAGGTATGAAGCTCTGTCCATTTCTCTCTTATACTTCTGCTGTTGCTTTGATAACTTATGCCTGGCAAATCAGTACAGTTCAATACAATCACCATTGTCCA
This sequence comes from Mallotus villosus, assembly GCA_903064625.1. Taxonomy (NCBI): domain Eukaryota; kingdom Metazoa; phylum Chordata; class Actinopteri; order Osmeriformes; family Salangidae; genus Mallotus; species Mallotus villosus. The sequence continues at coordinate 553,676 of CAEFZP010002844.1, forward strand.
AAGTATGGGGCCTCAGTACTGTATTTTACTTGTTGCAGGGAAAACAAGCTGAAGCCCTGACCAAGAAGCAAGAGGAGAGAAATAAGGCGTTCATTCCACCCAAGGAGAAAGCTGTTGTAAAGAAGACCAACAAAGGTATGTGCCATGATCGTTTCTTTTCCTGCCATTACTTTGTGTGTTCTCATCTGTTCACAACCAGGTTTCGCACGGTCAATGTACAAACATACTCACGCTACTGAAAGGGATCAACAACATTTTTCTCTCTTCTGCTTTTGCAGCTCCCTCAGAAGGCAAGATTGATATTGAGGCAATCAAAGCTAAAGTTAAGAAAGCCAAGACAAAAAGACTGGGAGCTCCCCCGGTCAACCCAACCCCCCCGACTAACACCAGTGATAAGAAGAAGAAAAAGAAGAACAAAGGCTAGTTGTGAAAGCCTGGTCAGTTATGGACTTGAGCTCTACAGTTCAAACGACAGAATCGGAGACCAGCTTGTTGACTGGAAGAGGAACTCAGAAGGATTGTGACATGTCCATATGTGACAGTTTGAGTCCACACGCAATATACTGTACAGTATATAGTGCTGTCAATGGTGTTTTCCATGACCCTGTTCTGTGAGGTTTATTTTGTATACTCCTACAACTTCAACAAGATGCATGGACTGATTAACATCACTCTGAACCTGACTGATTAACACAGCTCTGCATACACCTTTTCCTGCCTGTTATTTGGTCAAAATTATGATTGACGTGTAGAGATATTTCGTTTGTGCACAACCCATGTTTGCCAGGCATGCAGGTTAATGGTCATAATCATAAACACATAATTTTCACATAAAGTATTTCTATTGATAAATAACATTCATATGAAGCGGGATTCATCGCTGTTTGTTCTCTCTTTATATTAGGACATTTTGTAAGTACAAAATAAATGTTAATGTATTTAAAGTGATTGTAGAGTGTGTGTGTGTGTCTAACACTATACAAACATTTTCAAATGTCATCCTATGATCTCTCGACACATCCCAAATGCATAGCCATCACGAAACACCAGACTGCATAACCTATTCATAGAAGAAGACGTCTGGGTAGTAATACTTTGCACCATAAGCAGAGAGGAAGGTGAGGAGCAGGGCTAGTGGTCGGATGACCAGAATGGACACGCAGGAAGGCCCACAGGTAGTTTCAGGTAGGTAGTCCCAGTCAGGAGTCCAGCTGTCGCCTGCACACAAACACACTGGTTACCACACAGGTGAATACCAGTCCACTGCACTGTCCCTGGACAGCAGGGGCATGTAGGTCCTGTGAATGGGGATGGGTATAGCTAGGTATAGATACATATTATTAGTGTCTGTACCAATGTCAAAAGACCATTGGATTCCCCACTAGTAATTAGTGGTACGGCTGACGTAGTGTTGGCATACAGGGTGATGATGCAAATGGCTGTCCTCTAATGTTCAAACCAAACCTACACTACTGGTGCTGTTTTTCTATGTCATAGATAACAATACATGGGAATGTACTGAACAGATATGAAAGCGCATGATGAAATCAATAATGGAACCAAAAAAGGACGATTTTTAGCTGAGTGTACAGTATACATAAAGTACTACACTGTGAGAGTGTCTGGTTTCTTGCACTGTTCTCATGTTAGTGTTATGTAGTATTTACTATGACTTACTTCTTGGTGCATCTCGTTCTCGGTTGCCTGTGAAGAGAGAGGGCATCCGTAAGATTGAGTCCGGATTCATAAAGGTCCAAGTTAATGTTATGAAGCTGAAGTAGGTGGGGCAGACGGGGCCCAGGTGTGATGAAGAGGACAGGGGAAGAAACGGAGTGGCCGTGTTGTGCAACACCTTTGCACAGCAATTCCCTTTTGGGGTTTCAGAGCACCTTTCCAAACTGATTGCAACAGTGGCTCACAGTAACCATGACAGCTTTGTGGTTTCCTGCCAGCTGGGTGTGAAATGAGACTCACGGCACAGGCTCCCCTGACATTTGTCGGTTTCACCCTCACAGTTGCTACAAGCAGCTCCGGTCTTGTAAGGTCTCCTCCTAGCCACGTTGCCCCTGGTGACGGAAGCGTAAAAGCACACCCAAAGATACATACGGGATAGAATAATGATATTCATTTCAAGATTAATATTTGTGTGCAGTTTCATGTTGACTCACGCAGGGGCGTAGTTGCACACAAATATAGCTCCCTCTTCTGTAGGAAAGCTGGTCCGAGCCACTCCGTTTGGACAGATGTTGACTGCACAGCCAACCTTGTAGCTGCTAGCCCATACAACCTGGGAATAGCAGCACTTAGCACTTAGCTAACGTGATTACATTTTGTGGCTGTTAACAAGATCAACAATTTCCAAGGGACCATCTTAGTGAAAACCAGCAAATATCTTTGGGGCTATGTAATTTATCACAGTAAACATGCACAGTGTTGAAGCTCATTATACTGTACCTGAGTGTAGTGGCCACAGATCTTCCCCTGCGTACACGTATTGCTTTGATTGGAGTAGTCTTTCACCTCGGCAACCCACAGGTTCAAAGCCCTTTGTACTGAGAACATTGAGGTGGGTGATCCTGTCCAGATGTTCTCTCCAACAGAGGAGAAGGAGGGATGGACTCGCTTGGGCTCTTTCAGGTAGATGTTGTGTTGGAAATCACACTTCCTGGACCATGCTCTGGCCGTGATGGCCAGTCCCTCATCCCAAGTCTGGATGGAAACAAAGACAGAATAATGAAAGGATCAACATTAGCATGAAGACAGGAAGAAAAAAGATGGAACGTAGATTAGGCATGTTCCCCTTTTGATGGATGTGAAGTTTGTATGCGAGGTAATAAGTGAGTTTTCAGTAGAAGTTGTAAAAAATGGCCTAAGCCCAACTACCATCCACCCTCATCCCTGGCTAGACTATCAGTGCCCATCTACCCTCACTCCTGTCTATACTACCAGTACTCACCCACCCCTGTATGGACTATACCCACCACCCTCACCCCTATATGACTTGTACCCCAACTCTCCCCTCCCCTGCCACTCACACCTCCGTGGCACCCCTTCAACTGACAAATGACGAATCAAAAACATGAAACTTGACATATTTCACTCCAACAATACATAAGCCATTGAACAGAAATATGCTTTCTTAGGTAACGCATGCATGCTTACATTCCCTCACATCTTACCATAAAAAGCATGTCACTAGCATCTTTCACCGTAGATCGCACCGAGTTGTGCATCTTCACACAGTCATCGATGAATTTTCTGTCTCTGATGTCTGGCAGTGATGGGGAATCCTGTCCTGACACCAGACATCTAGACATACCAAGAACAAGGCCAGTACAGAGCAGCCGAGGTAATACCATCTGCCACATACTTCTAATCAAAGAACAATTCAGTTGTCTGGAACTTGAACAGTAAACATGGAGGATCTTCTCTCAAATCTCATCGTTCCACTTCGTCGGTGTCACTGTGAGGACTGAACTGTAATAGCTTTGGAGGAAGTAGAATGTGTAAAAAAAGATGTGGCAAGTATGATGAAAAGGGTGGGGTTTGAGCAAGAGAGAAGCGAGGGGTGTGTGTGCATGTTCAAGAATGTATGGTGACTAATGGTGATCTATGAAGAAAAACAAAATTGTCACCATACATTTCAACCCAAAATTATACTAGTAATTTGATTAAACACAATCATAAACCTTTCACTGGATTTAGTTTATTTAGAAAATGAATACATTCTGTAGCAAATCTAGTAGCAAAACATATACCTTCCACCATCATTCACATTCATAATTATGCTAAAATAGAATTAGGGTGGATTATTTCTCTGTGGATATTTCTTACCCTTTGTGTATTAATGAGGTTGACTTAAATGACTGTAATCATTTCAAGAGGAAATGCCAGGAATTATTCAGTGCAAACAAGCATTTTTCCTGTTTAGCAGAAACTACTTTGCGTGTCAGTACATATTCATTAGTGCTGAAATCCTTCTCATTGGTTTTGTGTAATACAACATGGAAGCACCCCAGCTATGACAATGCACACCAGCGTGTGTCGCCACTGGGTTTCCCCCCCTGTGTGACCTTGTTGGCTCTTGGTTCCGAAAGCTTCCGCAGGAGGAACTGGTCCCAATCAGGTCTAGTTGTGGGCAACCCTGTCTGAAAGTGGTTCCAGAACCTGGAAAGAGAGATTTTGTTCAAAATAAATGTTTTAAAGTTGTAAGGAGAGAGATGACGGCAGGCGTGAAATGTGAGTCACCTGTGGTGGTAGACGTCTGGGTCTCTGCTGATGCGGTTCTGGAAGCCGATGTACAGGTCGTCCCAGAGCAGACCGTTCAGAACCACGTGTCTCATCACTCCAATCCTGCTCTTTAGCTACACAGGAAGAAATATACACATGTACAATATACATTTTCTACATTTGATAAATGTTATACTATACTATTTACACAGATGTAATGTGTATATTACTTTGGACGTACATTCAATTACCACAAACTATCTCTTTGAACACTTGAAGAGTAGCGTTAGACTACTTGGTCAACAGATTCTGTTTCATCTGTTTGCACTAGTTACATCCTACCAGCCATCATTGTCTTATCAGCCGTCTTACCTCCACATATGCATGCTCTCTTGTAGGCCTCTCTGTGGGAAAGGTCAAATTCAGGAAGTCCACAAGATATTCATAGCCAACGGGCTTGAAGTCATCATCCGTCTCAATGACCTGTGGCGCAGATGCCGTAGGTGCAGTAATTAGAACAGAAACATTTGACACATATTGAAAAATATGTACGCAGATGTATTTACCCGCACAACTAGCTCGTAGTTTTTAAAGCCAGCCCAGGTGTAATAAACCCGTATCCAGCTGTCATCTCTAAATATCTCGGCAGTGATGGAGCTGTTGATTTGGCTCACGTACATATCAAAATCCCAGCTGTCCTTATAGATCTTTGTACCAGCCGGAGGTTCGGTGATGGCCTTCCTGTGAAGCAGCAGAGGCCATATTGAACAGGTGGCAGATATATGGAATGATCACATCATGCAATCACCATGTAGGGAATCATCTGTCTCAATGGGACATGTACACAAACACACGCACACAGTCATATTAATATGCACACACACACACAAACTCAATGCTTGCCCCCCACACACACACACTCACAGCCCACACACACACAGCTACACACCTGTTCATTGGGTCTCTCAAAGCCAAGGCTAGGTCCAGCACAGCCCCTGGCTTTGGAGTCCAGGTCGTAATCCCTGGGTCAGTCCTCCTGATCAGGGCATTGAGCTCCTCTGCTGTGTTTTTGCTGTTCATGTCCTTGATGTTCCTGTGAGAACACACAACAGCATCTCAGAGGACGTTCTGCTGGATTCTCAAGGGGAGAAGCATTTCAGCACTTGACTTCGGATCAAGAGGTTGTAGGTTCTAAATCGCCAAACCCATGTGTTAAAATTTGATAAAATGATCTGATATGCTAGTAACAATGCTATTGGTTATCATTACAGGGCATTATTATTATCATTACCTGTCTGAGGGATGGGCTTCTACAAAGTAGCCTGCAAATGGACAGTAGATTCTGGGTTGCAGAGTTTTTATCAACTGGGCCTTGTAGTTCAGAAGTTTCCTTCTTTCGGTCTTGATAAAGTCTGCCTTCCACTCGTCTGAAAGGGAGAACAAGAATAACAGGTTTAAGCTGGTTTAAATGAACTTCCCTCACTGCCCAATTAACTGTCAGGTGAATCTGTCAGGTATGTTCGAAACTGAATTCAAACATCCACCCACTTCCATTGGTTGGGCTCATAGATGGACTGCATGGCTCCGACCTCACCTGTGTACTTGCCCCCTTCAAAGGTCATAGGGAACCCGGAGGCCCCTCCGGCGAAGTCACTCATCATCAGGTCCACGTTGCGGGGCAGTCGCCCCCCGTTTGGGTTGGTACAGTCCACCGTATTCAAAATTCTGTGACCTGGATGGAGGGAGCATGAGCAGCATTTGTGGTATACGCTAAACTGCAGATTGAGAGGTCGCAGGTTCAAAACCCCCTCTGTACCCAGTGAAAGACCTGACAGCCCCCACACACACATTCTCCATGTGCACACCAGATACCATTTAACACTTTTTTACTATACTATTTGTTTCACCATGAAGCACCATGGGCTTGTGAAGCATCACATTTCATGACACTGATGTCTGTATTTTACTGCTTAAGGTGAAATGACAAAAGAAAGTGCACCTGAACTTTGAAAATTGAAATAGAAAATGATGAGGTGCGTAAGGCGTCAAGATGCTACACTAGCCCGTCCCATGCCCAACCTTTAATGAGTGACCCTTTGTCCTGTGATCTACTTCCTGATTTTGCATGATTGCATAGGAGATATGCATCATGAGATAATGCCCATTTATTGACTTTGATGGCTCATGATACCTTATCACTGAGTGTAGTTATAAAAGGGTGATGGCAGTTTGGATTGTTGTAACCCTTGACCCTGTTGAACTGTGATGGATGAGTCTGAGGTCATTCTACCCACCTCCAGAGTTTGGGTAATGCCCTCATCAGCTCTGTTCCTGCAGCCCCCACTAGCAGCGCCTCGAGGGCTGTAACCCAGGTGGCAGACTGCGCTCATGAACAACTACAGCACACCCCACACTATTTTCTGTACACTATGGCATGATGCAGTTTGTGCATGTACTGTAAGCATCGTGTGTGTGCATGTGTATGGGTGACTGTTGTATGTATGTATTATGTATGTATGTATGTATGTATGTATGTATGTATGTATGTATGTATGTATGTATGTATGTATGTATGTATGTATGTATGTATGTATGTATGTATGTATGTATGTATGTATGTATTCGTATTTGTACAGCAAATCATGTAAGTGTCCAAGACCAATTTATATCTGGGGCAGTAATATATGTATCTATCTTATCTTGTCTGGGATGTATGGGTGTATTTATGGTTTACATAAGCATCATCAAGACAGACAATAGTAGAATACCTTTGTACTCCACTAAGATACAGGTGTCAATTTCGGGATGGACTTCATCTGTCAGAATCTTATGTATGTATGTATGTATGTATGTATGTATGTATGTATGTATGTATGTATGTATGTATGTATGTATGTATGTATGTATGTATGTATGTATGTATGTATGTATGTATGTATGTATGTATGTATGTATGTATGTATGTATGTATGTATGGCAAATCATTTAAGTGTCCAAGACCAATTTATATCCGGGGCAGTAATATATGTATCTTATCTTGTATTGGATGTATGGGTGTATTTATGGTTTACATAAGCATCATCAAGACAGACAATAGTAGAATACCTTTGTACTCCACTATGATACAGGTGTCAATTTCGGGATGGACGTCATCTGTCAGAATCATAAACCTCAACTGCTCGTCAATCTGACAAAGAAGAAATGAAGAACAAAGAGGATGACATCACGAGAAACATCTTTGGAAAAGCCTTCATATCATAGAGAAATTTGCATGAGCTTACATTCAGCCAAACGCCAAATTGGACCACGTTGATATTTGTCAGTTTGAGTGTGCTGTTTTTCAGGTACCTATGAGTGAAGAGTGTATTTACTTAACAGGGTTTTGTGGCCCAATTTTAATGTGCCATGATAGCTTGTAAAACTAAGGATGAGTTTGTGATCATGGTAAAAAGCAACAATCTTCCCTCTGCCATGTCATATAGTGAATACTGACAAACCAATCACCAACCAGAACACTGGCATGTCATATACTGAATACTGACAAACCAATCACCCACCAGAACACTGGCCTTTCGGTGTTGCCAACATAGATAGGGACATCTGGTCTTCTCTCAGACAATGTTTTCAAGGTGGGGTAGCTAACAAAAAGAAAGAAAAGATCAAAAAGAACATCCACAGAGGAGCTTTGAATGAAATACACATTCAAATACTTGGATTGGAGCGTGTCCGCACCCCACCTGTGTTTACCTGAGGTGGTCAGAGTGCATGTGGCTGATATAGATGAGGTCAGCACTGCACAATCTCTCCAAGGAGTCAGCGGGAGGCTGATGGAGTAACCACCAGCCCCTCGCAAACGCTGGTCCTGTCAGCCAGGGGTCGAACAACATCCTCCGCCCCCCCAGACAGAGCTCCATGCAGGCATGGGTGAAGTAGGTCACCTGCGGAAACAGGGTGTGGTGGCAGGGGTGAGGTCATGAGGGTGGAAGGCGGCAGTTGAAACCACATATTGAATATCAAATGTTTGCAAATGTTCCACATTGAGGAAGCTAGGCAAACAAAGGCATGTGTGTGGGCAGATCAAAAGCCCTCTCCTCACAGTCACTTCTCCCTCCTGTAGTTCCAGAGTATCTCGAGGGTCTGACAGCCAGGGCTCCGGTGGGAACAGCTCCACCAGCTGAAGATCCCCCTCAGCTAGCGTCTCGATACCTGCAGGTCAGAGAGCACATCTGCATTCTCTGTGCTCCTCTCCTTTTTCTTTAAACAAATGAAAGAGAATCACGTTCTGCCAGCGAAGGAATGATCCCGATACCAAGAGATTTGGGTTTGGTTTTAATCTCTGTTGTGTGTCGTCATTAAACTCTCCGGTGGTGGGAGATTTACACACACATACTTGTTGGATCAATCCATTTCTAAACAATTATTTATGGTCACCTGGTGAGTTTGAGTACTTACGAAGTTCCTCCTGTGTGAAGCTGTCTGGGGGGTTAACATACTGCATTGTTGAGATGTTCAGCTTCCAGTGGTGTTTTGTACAACGCACTGTTCTGTATGATCAAAACCACTTGTTAGGTTGTCCACTGATCAATTGACAACTATAGGAATGACAAATACTTATTATTATATTACTTTGTTTATTATAATATTTGAATGTTTTAATTTCTGAATATAATAAAAATGTTGATCTATATCCTGCTATATGAGCTCATTCGAACATGACCCTTGGTCAATCCAGGAGAAAAATAAATGAATTATGCTGCTGGTAGCATTGATAACGTGTCATTATGCTGTTTGCTAAAGCTTGCTTATGCCTACATAGCCACAAGTTGGTTATTTGTAAGATGCGACTAGGGAATGTCTGTGACACTAGATTGTAGGTCAGAAGTCACAATGTTACCAAACCGGTAATGCCATGCAACTTTGAATGATGGAAGTGGCAGCAATGCGTACAATGAGAGACTTCTTCATATGCTAAGATACTCTTCCAGCTTACCTGCCATCTAAGTCTTCTATGTCCTTTATGAAAGAGCCTCCTTGATGTTTGCACTGGTCCTTGCAAGCCTTAAGACCATTTTTATCCTTGTATATGATATATCTCTTACCAGTCTTTGGGTTGTTCTTGAAGTTAATACCATATTCTAGGTTTCTCACCACTTCAGAGTTGAGGTAAAGGACCACTTCTGACATTTGGGCAGGAAGTTGTGCTGTAATGAAACAACAATGTAGTGTTAAAGCCAAGGTGAATCAAGTGTCAAATACTGAAAGCCACTTTGCAGAGATGCTTTGTGATTCAATGAAGACTGAATATAGTCATTGACAATGTCTCATACTAACTACTTATTAACTACTTACTAACCGAGAGTGAGGTCATGCCGGGAAATATCAAACTGAGACTTCGATCGTTCGTCGATACGTTCAAGTCTCAGTTTGATATTTCCCAGCATGACCTCACTCTCGGTTAGTAAGTAGTTAATAATGGCACTGTTATTTCTATTGTCACTGCATCCTTATAGTCCCTGCTCCTCGTCATCTGAATTTGAAACTGTACACTTTGCCTCTTTCTGCTAGGTCAAAATACCATCTAGAATAGATACAACAATGTCAGGATTATTTGTCTGTAAACATCAGTTCTGTAAACTTTTGTATCCTATTCTACGTTTATCCTCTTGAGAGTGTGCATGCAGCATAAACAGGATCAATATGCTTCAAGTTCATTTGTAACAAGTACAAGAACAGGTACATTGCAATTCTTCAGTCAAGAGGAGCAGGACCAAATCATTCTGTAATTGTACTTCTAACAAAAAGTACAAACTAACTTTACTAACAATATTTTTTAATTCCTTCTGTTTGCATGTTGTATGAACTGATTATAACGGGCCTAACTTAAATGACTGATGTTAAATCAATTACAAGTTTAAGTAGAATCTGTGTCAGTCAATACATTCTGTATAAAATAGTGATCGACAAATCAAATTTTGGATTCATAAAGTTTCTGAGGTACTTTTAGTTGGTTTAATTGTGTGTATTGAGAAGGACAGATCATTCATTAATTCTCATGTTAACTTGTGCTGACATAGAGGGCAAAATAACTGCCATTAATAGCCATTTGAACCAATAATGTCACTGTGTAATTAGTATTGCAAAGTCATCCCATGTAGCTCCTTATCCCTGACACACGTTTTGCTTGATTTCTGCTCCCTTTCCTCCTCAATTCTGGTTTACAACTACAATTCCAGGTTTCTTTGTAATGCCATAAGATGTAAACAAATTATTACTGTGGGGCAAGTTCAAGAGTATTACCTTTTCTTCTCGACAAGGGACCCAGAGCATGTGTTTATTGAAGAGTACAGGAAGAGATTGGAAAAAGCAGGCTGCATGGGGAGGGAGGAAAGGGAGGGTTCCACTCACAAGTGGTGAAACAGGTACTGCACAAATCCAACCACCCTGTAATAGCAGTGACAACACTCCCACAGGTGTGTGCGGCCTCTTTACGCACAAAGTGTTGTAGGTCAGGGGGTCACCCACATTCAGGGTTCTCTCTGATACCATTGAATTACCCAAGCCTGTTCCTGGAGGGCTTCCTTCCTGGAGTTTTTGGGTCCAACCCCAGTTGTAACTGACCACTATATGTGAATTGGGTGTGCAAAATTGGTGTTGAACCAAAACCCTGCAATAAGTTACTTATGAAAAACTGTACATGTCTTATAATATCCTAATTGTACTTCTTAGGCAAGTCTTATTAAAGGGTTAGAGTTATAATAGGCATACTATAGTTGTAATTTATATGCACATACTTTCCCCGGTTGAGAGCAGCTACTGTAATTAAAATAACTAAGAGTTAGGCATTTGTTTGACAGGGATGAACTGATGTTATTTTTGGGTTCAGTGTTATTTGTACAGAGGAGGAGTTTTATTCTTTTAGGAATAGGTAATTGACTGAAGAAGAAAAAGGTTTCATGGTAGCAATTCACTCCCCAAAGGCAAACAAGTGTATGCGTTAGATCGGGATGTTATAAATAGAATGACTTATATTTCTGCGTTGTGAGTCTTGAATAAAGAGTTGAGGATGATGTTGTGTGGAGAGGACTTTAATCATTGATTTTACAGTTGGCGGCCACATAAATGCACCATTCTGTTACAAGCACTCTCTTTTTCGGAGTATTGCACAGTTCAGACTTTAACCCTCCTGTTATCTTTCAGGTTAATTTGACCCCATTCAATTTTTTACACCACAGAATACATGATTATTATAACTTATTTGGCTTATTCTTTACCTAATACAAAAATGAAGTGAAGCATTTTCTTTGAACCTTTACTCTGTGGGGGTTCTGAGACAGTGCGATGGTAAAAATAAATTATTCACTTTATACTTGTTTTAGGTAAAGTTGCCGCAACAAGACGATGGGTCACAATGACCCAAAGGTGAACAATGACCCGAAGGTCGCACAAGGGTCAATGACTTTTGCTCATGTGTGGACAACTGGGTAATCACAAAATTAACCCAATGATAGGTTTTCAGTGTTCTCTACACATTGAGGATGCTACACAATGTAGCATCTGTGTTTTTCTGGGAAATGTTGACCCCATGCTGTATTTGGCTAGATGCTAAATACACAATTACATTATCATTACTATGCACACGCTCAAGAGAATAAACGTAGAATACATTCCCTGTCGAATGTGCACCTCCCGTCCTCTAGGTGGCCATAACGGACATATTTGTGAAGCATTTCAGGAAGTCAATAGCAGCTGTCTTTTATCATTCAAAAATAGTCTGAAATATTCTTTGCTCTCATGAAGAAGCAAAGGACATTTTTCATTTGAATTTAAATCTAGTTCAAGCCAGCCAGTCATACACGTCACTGTTCTTGAGATTACTGCCGTTTTACTGTCGCTGAAGGATGGTTTTGTCATCATCACAGCAAGTCGTGGTCGCATTCACGGTTGTGCTATTTGCTTTTGTAGTTTTGCCAAGAATGTTCGGCGTTGGAACAACTGGATCGAAAGATAAAGCGTTTGATCCAAGATACAACCGAAAAGGTAGCTGGGTAGCGTGTATGGTCGACAATGAGACAACATTTAGCGTTAATCTGATATATCATTTCATGACTGAAGTGTAGGCTATGGTTACTACTATAGGCAGCACATGTCTAACAGACGAAACAGTGCAATGCATTTTAATGATAATTAAATGAGAATGAGCATCTTCACTGATTTGTTTTTGAGGCACCCATTTAAATATCAGCAACCTTTGAAAGTGTGATTCAAAATGTCGTACTGTACGCATATTGTGCCTATCTCTATCATCCGCCGTGTACCTGAACACTTGGTTTTCCTCCGTGAATGTGGTGCGCTGCAGCTGGCCCAGGTCCCGGGCCAGGAGCCGTGAGAGGACAGCCCGTGAGCATGAAGACCCCCCCCTGGCTCCAAAGCTCAGACACTCGAAAACATGCAACAGATGAAGATGATGATGGAGCAGGAGATGAAGAGTGACAAGTACAAACCTAACAGCAACAAGGGCTATGTGTTCACACTGATGCCTCTGTATGCTATTGGAGTGGGCTTGTTTGCAGCTTACAAGTTTCTGAAGGTAATGCATTTGAAATCATTGCATTGACTACTGGGAGGGAAATATTTCTCAGCTATTTTTTTCTGCTTTGTGGCTGATTGGCTCACACTCACACACGCACACAGGAAGAGCTAAAGCGTCTATTTCACACTGTATACCGGTAATTAATGACATGAGCAGGTAATGATACTGATGGACAGGCTTTGTTACTGTGTCTCTCCCTCCATAGATCAAGTCTGCAGATGACACCAATATCCAGAAAAACAAGGTTGCCAAAGGAGCCAAGAAATCAGAGGAGACAGGTGGGTGGTGTGTGTGCTCAGATGCATCACAGGGTTGTGTTGACTCATCTTTTGTGTACAAAGCTGACAGAGACGAGAGCTTTGCATAAGCGTGGCTTTGTTCGATTTCCATAGAGAGCCAGCTTACCGAGCTGGAGCAACGACTGGCCCAAACCGAGAAGATGCTCAACTCTATCCTCACCCAGCTGGACCCACTGACAAACTGGTAACACACAAGCACACTCTTACTCTCACACACGCGCACACACACACACACACACACACAAATATCCTGGAACCTCAAACAGGTGTATGCACCTACAATGACAAGCGCTTGCTTACGCATTCCAGGCACAGCCTTTGTGATTTCAATGTGGTCTGTACTCCGATGGTGAAAAAAAAACCCTCCCTTTTCCTTGTTCTGTCCTCAGTGTGAAGTCTGTGGCACAGGAGCAGAAGAACGAGATCATGTCTCAGCTCCAGACCATACGCCACCTGATGAAGAAGAGAGGCATGGACTGTCCTCCTCTGAACATCGAAGGTAACGTCCTCTCCCAGTTCCTCCGCATCTCCATGAGCGTTCCCCCTTAACCCACAGCTGTCCCACCTTGCTCTTGGAGATAAACCTTCTTGTAGGTCTTTTTTTTTACTCCCTACCCCGGTTGTACCAAAGATGTTTCAGTTTGTCATTCAACTAATGATCAGAATAGGGTGTTCTGGATTGGGGTTGGAGGGTAAACCTGCAGGATGGTCGATCTGAGTTTCCAACACGTTCTTGCTGATCCCTTCCTCTCTTAGAACCTTCCTGCGAGAAGAACCTGGACGACCTGATAGAATCACTGGCAGCCCATGAATCCTTACCTGAGGAGCACACCTCAGTGACCAAGCCACCAGAGGGCGCCGGAGAGGCGATGGCAGGGGAGCCTCCCCTCAGTCCACAACCCTCAGCGCTGGAGACGGAGGAGACACACACGGATGGAGGGGAGGAAAGCCAGCTGGGAAAGCTGGAGGGAGAGGAGGAGGAGGAGGAGGTGGCAGAGGGGGATGAGGAGGACATAGACGATAGGGAGCTCATGCCATCTTTAGAGTGTTCCTCTGACACCAATATTGAGGACTTGGGGCCTGTTCAGAACTTTGCAGAAGAACCGTCTGGTCTCAGACGACGCAACAGACCAGAATGAACGATCCACACATCTTTCAAACCGTACACAAGTTCAACAAATGACTTATATTCTTTTAAATAGCACTACAGTCATTTATCAGGATTGCTTTTTCATTGGGAAAAAAGCACGAGCAAAACAGCTAGTTATAACTTATGTGTCAAGACAACGTGTGTGCTGGTGTAGCATTGCCCTGTATGTAGGCATTTAATAGCTTTGTACGTCTAAACTTTACCCTAGCTATGACAATTGCCAGTGAATTTCCGGTCTTAGGGTTTTGTGCTTCACCCGACCTTTGACCTTCTTCTAAAGCTTTCTCGTTAGTGAACACCTGTCGGCGTGGCTTCACCTGTGCTGCTGGTTCTCTGTTTCATTGACTCATGGTTTGTGGATGTTCTGTAAGTTCATAGGACCCTGTTGTCCTTCAAAGCTAATGCAAGACTCCAAAACCTCACCATTACATTTGATGCAGATTTGCACGCCATAGAATAGTCCACACTACTTAAAACACGACAGCCTCGGTAGACAGCATCTAGTTGAGCAGTTAGTCTTGTGGCATGTGTTATGTGGTTTTCAATATTTTATGCATGTTTATGTTTTCCTACCAAAATAGGTTAGTGGTAGGATGTGTGTTTCTAGTGATGAATGTGTTCAGATTGTTTTAGAGGGAAACGAGTGACAATCAGGAGAGGCTTATGAATTTGATGCTGTAAGTGGCTTGTAAATGTTTGTTTTTGGTACTTCTTTGTTTGAATGAATCCCGTTTAGACGGAAAACATTTGATTTATGCACATCCATTGATTGGCTTGTGCTATATATTGTCCGGGTCTGCATATACTGTTTCCATATTTACAGTAGAGTTTTATAAAAAGTCCTCTGATGAAGTCTTCAGGTTGATATAGTCACATCGTGAGATTTTTGATCGTGCATCACAGTTAGCCCTGAGGCTAGTGCAAGTGAGGAAAAACTGTGAAGTGTTATCGAAGGATTCTTGTCAAGCAATCAATACTATACTTCCAGATTCCAATCGTAACCTTACAAAAAAAAGTACATGAGCTGATATTTTAAATTTCAACACATTGTACATAGTTGTTTTTTAAATTGTGGTGTGCTCAACATCCTTTGAAATAATTTATTTTGTGTACCTGTTTCCTGTGTATTCATGCTGTGTGATGAATACTGTGTGTCGAGGGAAACCCAAGCCAAGGAGCACATGTTCCATGCCTTACTAGAAAATAAAGTTATGATGTGTGGCTGCCTTTGCTCTTTTTATGTTTTTCCTTAGGCAAAATACTGTACATCTATTTATTCCTCCCTCTTCTTAAAATACATGTTCATCCCTTTTTGGGGTTCGCACCCTACATAGTACTTATTGAAACCTGCTCCACCTTTTTTTTTAAGGGAAAGAAAACAAACTACAGCTGTCTGTAATGATGACTAGCATCCAGCAGATGGCGCAGGAAGAGTATTCTCTTGCTTCAGCGGCTATGAAAACAAGTGAACGGAAGTTCTGTACACAGGATGAGTTCAATACAACTTCAAGGCCTTGCTCTTTGCTTTCTCTCATGTCAAACACTTGTGGACAGTCTTACATTTGATGGCATGTAAAACATACCGCTTATTTTCTCCTTTCTGGAGTTTGACAATGTGCCTAATCATGCATGTGAAGGCAACACTTTCTAACCTACATGAACCCGTTTTTGTTGTTGTTGATGCAGCTTAATACAAAGGTGACAGATTGATAAAGATCATACACACTTGTGTTACAAGTGTAACCCATCTGTGTTAATTCAGGGTCCTGTACATGTGCTGCAAATCAGCTCCAACAGTCTGGAATGATCCACAGTTTCCTTTGCTGGAGAGCTGTGTTCAGAAACTGCCATGCGTGGGAGAGCACAAGTTTAACAACAGACCTCCCAGACCCTTCATTATGGTGCTGCAGTCCGAGTTAATCTGGGTGACACTGAAGGACAATGGAGAACACTGAGGAGAGAAGCACGCCTGTTCCAGAACACACATGCAGTTTAGAATTTCCATCCCAGTACATTAGAGCCAAAGTTGGGGTGTATGTTCCCTGAGTGCATGACAGTGCAGGGAGGAAAGGTGAAGGTGAAGTAGGTGGAAAGGATGAAGGTTTAAATGATGGTAAAGAAGGTGAAGATGATGAAGATGAAGAAGGTGAGGTGAAGATAAATGGGGTTACTCGACACTGTCCTATAAGATACAGCATATCTGTAATAAATTATCTTATATTTACACAAAGTATGCGTGTCAGTGGCATGTTTGTTTTTATATATAGAGTGTGTGTAAATGTGTTTATGTGTGCGTGAATTGTGTAGATATATGTATGTATGTGTCGGTGCACGAGTGCTTGTGTGTGTGTGTGCAGTTGTGATAGAGTTAAAGGAATATACAGAAAGGAAACGTCAAATGATAGCACTTCCAACGTCATTGCACATCAGTGTTGTGGATTGGATCTAAGAATAAAGCAATGTTCTGAGTGGGTTAAGAAGCCCATTGCAAATACCTTGTTGCCATTGGTTTCTCTTCCTGCTTTCCATTGACAAATTATAACACACATCTTTTCATGCCTTTTTGTTCAGCTATGTTGCCCTTGGCAAGAAATGGAACGTGGGTGGCCATTTTGTTGCCAACCATGTCAAGGCTGTGCACGACTATTTCCATACAAGGGTAAAGCAGCATACGACATAACTGGACTGATTTGAAGCCAGCAAAAGACATGATGGCCCATGTATGCAGAGACGCTGGCTGGAGAATGTGTGTCCGTCCGTGTGGATGCGGGTGTGTCTGTGTGGATGTGTCTGAGAACATTTATGATGATCAGGGTTCTGACACACCACAGTCATTCTCTCCCATCAGGGACAAAAGATAGGGCTCCCATGACAGACATCTCCGGATAGGACATGAAAAAAGCCCTGCGGATGATGGATTGCTTCTCGAACATTATTAGGTGACCATTTGAGTGAGGGAGGAGGCCCCATTTGCATGCAAATGGTGTGTCTCTGTAAATCAGTGATGGATGAGACACCCCAAATGGACTCTCTGCTATTTGGTTTTTCTTCTGTGAAGGATGTATGTCAGAACCATTACGGTGTCTCATTGAAACCGTAGTTTCCAGACCTTTCCTGACGAAAGATGTCAAGCAACCTGCAGGATCACTAAGTCTCCATCGCTCACTCAGTCACACTTCCTGGTGTATTACCTGTACTGACACTGTGGCAGAGATGCTGTCCTCAGAGATAAGTGGGATCTCATTAATGTGCTGAGTCACGCGTGCTCCCACCCCTGGTCCGGATACCGGGGTTTAGAGATGTCACTCAACACAGAGTCACAGAGGGGCTCCGGCCGATTGGTTCTCTATTAACCCCTTTGCTGCCCTTTAAGGCGAAGGTTGCACTGTCCCGTAAGTCACCACACAACTCTCTCACACCACTTATGTCGGGTATGGGTGTAGGTTTACATTTACTTTACATTAGATTAATGCAAGCAGACGCTTTTAATGAAAGTGACATACAAATAGAAAGTGCAGCAGAAAATCAAGGATATGAATTGTATACTTCTAACATTATTTTGGTCATCAGAGTCAAGGAACAGACCGTGTTTTCCAGGCAAGGTAAAGAGTGCTCTATGCTGCAGCCGAGAGGAAATATGTTCTGAATTCTGTCTTCTCCGTAATCCCTTCACATTTCATCACCTTTCACCTGAGGATCAATGCTGTACTGACGGGGTAATACAGTCAAATACCTTTTTTGGTCATTGCAGCATTCCCTTAAACCAGAGTTCAGAGACTGATGAAAAGGCTGACCTGTATTCTTCAGTGATGTTGTGAAAAACTGAAGCTGAACGCAAATTTTTGTTTCTCTGACATAAGGGATAGCGAATGAGAGGGGAGAGAGGAGAGAGAGAGAGAGAGAGAGAGAGAGAGAGAGAGAGAGAGAGAGAGAGAGAGAGAGAGAGAGAGATGATGTGTTGTTGAAGAGACCCAGAGGGTTTGTTGTTTGTGCTCTGATCAGGTCACTGTCCTTACATAGCTGTCAAAGACATTTCTGTCTGCTTGTCAGATAGGATTGTCTGATAAAGACATCCACTGGAAGTTTCCATGACACAAAAGCTGAAACTGCTGAACCAGGATCGTTTTTCTCTGTCACTACATTTAAGCAAAATTCTGATTGTAGAAGTATAAAAGCATGAATAACCCTAACAAAAACAAGAAGAAAATACGTTGGAATGCTATTTTTATGTACACATCCAATACCTATTCAACTCCACTGACAACCATTGAATATTGAGTCATAAATTAATTCTCAAATAGATAAAGCAACTGAGTTGAGTTTAAATCAAGAAGGAGTGACTAGGACTTGTTTTGGATGTTGCTGAGATGCTGTGAAATGTCCCATTACATTCATGGATGGGACGTGTTGGAGACCTAATCAAGTTGCATTTACACGTTATTCATTTTGCAGATGCAAATACGCTGACTGTATTGTAGCTGTACTGGACTGTGTGTATTGAAGCTGTACTGGACTGTGTGAACTGAAGCTGTACTGGACTGTGAGTATTGTAGCTGTACTGGACTGTGGGTATTGAAGCTGTACTGGACTGTGTCTACTGAAGCTGTACTGGACTGTGTGAAATTAAGCTGTACTGGACTGTGTGTATTGAAGCTGTACTGGACTGTGTGTATTGAAGCTGTACTGTATTGTGTGTATTGAAGCTGTACTGTATTGTGTGTATTGAAGCTGTACTGGACTGTGTCTACTGAAGCTGTACTGGACTGTGTCTACTGAAGCTGTACTGGACTGTAAGCTTAAGCTACATCAGTTACTATCCCCCTGGTAGAGAATGCAGGTCCAAGAAAACATTTGATTTCATGCGCTCACATCATAGTCAGGTTCTTAGAGGTTTCTAGATTTGAACCTCAGGTCCAGACTGATAAGACTTCTCTTTTGCAGAGATGAAATTGCTCTTATCTTTCACGGATGAGATAACAAGGATGTAACCTAGTTGGACAGTTCTAAAAACAGTAATTTGTTCAGCCAATTTGTGACGCTGGAAATACAGGCAGAATCCCTCTGGAGCTGTGATAACGGAATAACGACGTCGGGGGAGATGGCCAACAGGGAAGAGGAAGCTTAATCACATTAACTATATTTAACACAACCTATCTTTAGGGGACTCCCCCTTTGCGTGTAAAATCACAGGTGACTTGGGATTCTATGACTCTATTCTATGACTGGTAGAGTCAGATTTCCTGTGTAGGATTTGTCATTGACAGTCTGTTGTTTTGATTCCAGAATGGCAGATTTGGAAAAACCTGAGACTTTAAATAGTCTGCTATTTTTACATTTGGCTCAGCTTGAATTGGGGTTCCCAGGATTAGCTTATCAATGCTGCACAGGCAAACATTAGCGCTGGCCTGTAGGACCCTCATCTGTGACATCACTGGGCTTCCACCAATCAGCTCTAAGGCATGGTGGGCCTCTCTGGGAATCTTATGTCTAATTAATTATAATAGCTGAAGTTTCCCATTGGACTGCTGGATAATTTTGCACTCAAAACATAAAACAGCATTGACTTGTACACTAAGACATGTTGATGGTTTACAAAAAGTATTGAAATAGACAAACTAAACAATAGAAATAAAGTGAGATGAAGGAAATAGTCTGAATCCCCTTAGCATGCGCTGCATGTCATTGGTTTTCCAGGACATTCCAGGATGTGGAGGTCATCCCGATGGGACGGAAATGTCAATGTCATTAGGCTAAGCAATTGTAACACATCCACATATGTGAGGTGGCATGTAGGTCACAGCTCTGTGTCACCGCGACACAACCTATAGGAAGTCTCCAGGTTTCTATATGGTTTCTATGGCAACATATGAAGGACGCGTGTCTGCCATGCCTCAATGACAAAATATGCGCTTGATGTGCAGAGAAGTACAGAGAGATAAAACAGAGAAGGAGAGAGAGAGAAGTGACAGCTTCATTCTCACCAGGGGGAGATGAGCTAGGTCTTGGGTCTCTAACAGCCCACACGAGAGCTTCCAACAGACCTGCCAAACACAGCATATCTTACTGTAATAAAAACTTCATCAAAATGCAATGCAACCCCATATATGTCATTGGCTCCATTACAGTGAATTCATAAAATATCCCATTACTGGAGTAATGAGAGACATTGCTTTCTGTGAATGCCTCTTGTATTTCAAAGTGCCGCGCTATTACAGTGTGAGTGGGCCAGTCAAGTGATGGATAGAGAGTAGGGTTAACGCGGCTACTGCGTTCATTGATGTAATACAGAACATCTGAAATCGGTTTGGCAGAGAAAAGTACTGGCACAATAATTGTGTCCGTGTGTGTACGTGTGAATGGGTGTATTTGTGTGCGGGTCTGCGTGTGTGTTAGTGGCTTTGTGTGTGGATGTGTGTGTGTCAGTGTGTGGTTGCGTGTGGATGTGTGTGCCTCTCGTGGATGTGTCTGCTGTGTCGGAGTTTGTGTTAAACAAAATGAATAAGTAATTTTTCTAATTGATTGTGCCTAATCTGCCCAGCTCCTCTGTTAAACATTGATTGGTTCATTATATCACATCTAGGAGCCTGACACCAGCATTTGATTAACATTATCCATCTATATGATTTGCTCATCCTCTAAATTTTGTTTGGAGCAAACTGCTCTGTTCTAAGACAAATGGCTGCAGCATTCAGAGAGATCCTAATTCTGATGATAAATAAAGGTAAGCGTGCCATTAAGTTAAACTAACTTTGCTTACTTACTCAGATTCAATTATTCCAAAGTTCAATTGCAGAGCGTTCAAGGTCAGGCTCCTTTTCAGATATGAA
This sequence comes from Mallotus villosus, assembly GCA_903064625.1. Taxonomy (NCBI): domain Eukaryota; kingdom Metazoa; phylum Chordata; class Actinopteri; order Osmeriformes; family Salangidae; genus Mallotus; species Mallotus villosus. The sequence continues at coordinate 574,772 of CAEFZP010002844.1, forward strand.
TCACTTGTTGGTGCTAAAAATAGCCTAATTGAGAACACTTTGATGAAGTGCTTTATTAGTCATGGGGTCTAGTACAATCATGGCTATACTAGTGATTGCATGGCATTTTCCTCTTCTGTAAATGAATCTGAACTCAGACTAAGCAAAACAGGAAATACAGTATTAAATAAATGCAGTGCAGCCATTGATCTTCACTCAGCAACATCTTCTGACGTTTTATTGAACATTCAGTGTCTTAAAGGGAGAGATTTGTTGTATGCTGTCGTTTTGTATTGGCCCTACATGACCCAATATTGGGTCAACTATTGAAGCAGCTAAATTATATATATATATATTGAAGGTGATTTAAATCTAAAGTTAGTCTGTGTCATCTTTGTTGTAGATCTAAATGGGAAAAGTTTGAGAGGAGCAGGGCCAAGAATTCCAATGTACATAAACTTGTTGCAAATGACAAATACTATCCACAGCCTTCCAGTAAGTATAACAGTTAGACTAACATAATCATGCTCTTAGTTTCCTGTAAATAAGCAAGCTGATATTGAAGGGCTTTAGCTTGTATGACTGTAACCTGACACTGTGAAGCAGAAGACAAGTGGCTTTGGAACCCTTTTTGTTTGTGTGTCAATATGCCCCATAGGAAATGCATGCAATTTACCCAGACTTTTGATGTTACTGTACAATCTTAATAGAATCGCATTGACAGAATGATCACATAATTATTACCATGCAGAACAGCTTCTAACTTCTCCATTTGCCAAGCAAGCTGTGATTACATTAGCATATTTCCATAATTATGGGGATGGAAAACACCTGCTGGATAGATGGAAGACCTCTGTCTCTCTCTTTCTCCCTCTCTCTTTCTCTATTTCTCTGTCTCTCTCTCCCTCCTCCCTCTCCAGCTACGTAAACACAACAGGTCCCTCCTGGATGGTGTCTCAAACAACACGGCGAGGACATGGAGGAGGAGAAAGCGGAGGGACAGCTGTTAAAAGTGATAATGGGAAGGAATAAAATAAACATTTTCATTGTCCTCACAGTTCATTGTCTGATGTAAATGATCGCTGTGGTTCATTCATTGAAAGCTGCTCTCAGAAAGAGCCCCCTCTATGAACATGTATTGACGTGCGAGCCGTCGTTTTGTCTGACAACGTTATGCATTATTTTGTGAAGCAAAACAACCTAAAACCTCTCAATATACCAATATAGAAAATGGAATAGTATATTTGACATTATTGGTGTCATTAGATTTTTCTGTTGTTGGCTTTCAGCAAATAGCCACAAGTTACAAATGAATGAATACAGACCAACACAGTCGTAACTAAAGTGTACTCTAAATTCCTCCGAGACAGGGGCAGGTTGTCTGCCTCAGTGCATGTTCCACACAATACTACATGTCTGAATGTCTTCCGTCAGTTCTTTACTGTTCAGCTGGTCACAACATTTCTGTTCTGCATTCTGGATGTTGTGGGAATGGAGGACACCTATTCTGTATTCTGAGTTCATGCACATCTCTGCACTGGCCTCCTTTACATCACTATGGGGAAAGGTTCAGCTAAGTGGTTAGAGCGTCTGACTGAAGATCAACAGGTCGCAGGTTCCAATCCTCCTCTGGATGTTGCTTTGGATAATGATTACTAACATACCTGTTCTAAGAATTTATTATTATAATGATCATCATAAAAGTTGGGCAACGACTGGTCTCAGAGGACAGAAGAGTGACAGCTTAAACCAGGGTACATCAGATACAGTTAGGTGAACCTACTAGAGTGTGAACTCCCTAACCACAAACTTAAGTTGATCAATTCCTTTTCCACAGGTGTTAACGTTGACAACAGGAAGCCCAATACTCGTCAAATAGGAGGCAATTATAAGGCCAATTATAAAGCATTGGGTTAGGGTTTGTCATAATATTGGTTGTTGCGGATATACACAGTTACTGTATCTTAGTTTAGTAGAGCATCTCCAACTGGTGTAACCATGCTGTGAGGCAGTCTGTGTAAAGGTATGAACTCCTTAGTATTAGAATATCTCCTGAATATATCCATGTTAGAAAAGTCTTTAAAAAGCCTTCAGTAACGTACAAATTCAGTCCCGAGAAGCTGACTGGAAAATCTGAAGTGACTGGAATTCTGTAAACTAACACACCATCGTCTTTTTATAGTAAGTGACTGACTCGTTGGCATGGAAACCATCCCCCATAATTGGCCCCAACTTCTTACGGTTTGAATTAGACATCCTTGCCTACAGAGTGTGGTTGTGGTGGTTATTTGTAGTCAGTGACTGTAACTTCAAACACACAAACACACACACACACAAATTCAAACCCCACACACACACACACACACACACACACCACACACACACACACACACACACACACACACACACACACACACACAAACATAACAAACACAACACACCCACACCACATGTGTTTAATAGCCCCCCCCCATATATTCTTTTTGTGTGAATTTTGTGAAACATTTCTGTTTTGGTGTCTTATGAATCAGTTTTTGCAACCCTGGAGATATTAGAGGGTTACATAGTCTTTTCCCCTCAACTCAGTTCAAGTGTATTGCATTTGTGTACATCTTTCCATGCTGTTAGGAAACTTGGAGACGAGTTCATACTCCCATTACCCCTGGAAGTTCCTGAGAGTGAGTCTATTACCTTTTCAAATGACTGCACAGCAAACATCCGAAAACAGAAAAATTAAATCTCTTCGTACTGCAGTGGTGGCTGACATTGGCAGGGTAGTGCTCCTAATAGCTGAAATCATTTTGAGGTTAGACAAGACGAGGCTGTCACAGTTGGCATGCTCACAGCAGAGGCTTTCCCAGACATCAAAGCCAATATTTGACACTGTTGACAAGCTGTGCGGTGTATCCTCTCACTCACAGAGAGTTTGTGTAGCTCAGGCTGTCTGGGAACCTAGGTAACGCTGTGGACTTTCTCCTGGCTTCAACACATCTGCTAAGACGGGCTTGTTTAATGACTAAATAATAACACAATTACGATGCCGTGTTTAAACAGCGACAGTATCCCATCCAGATATGTTTGAAGTTTCTGAGGTACAGGGGATGAGGCGTCTTTAGGACTGTTTTGGAGTTGCTTAAAGTCATTTATCTGCTATGAGCACAGAACAATAATGTGATTTAGTTTTTTTTTGATTTAGTTTTATTTCAGACATATCCACATACAAAACAAAATGAAAAGCATGGAAATACAACAAACAAAAACTATGTTTTCACATACTACAAAAAAATTACACTTATTTAATCCTGCCCCTTTCCTCCACACCACACTTGCCATTTACATACAACCCAATATACTATAAATCTTTTATATTTTATATATTTATACAATGCATATATCTATATTTATATTTATAAACAATCAATATATCCATATCTACATACATATCTATACAATCAGTATTTATATCCATATAATTATAATTTCCTTCTTAATTCACACCCTCATCCCTGTACTTTATGAAAATCATTGATTTGAACCTTCTTTTAAACTGGATCATGTTTGGACATTGCTTTAGCTCCGTGCTCATCCCATTCCACAGTTTCACACCCCCAATTGAGATGCAATGACATTTTAAAGTCGTGCGTACCGCCAGTGTCTTAAAGTTGCTCAATTGTTGCCTCAAATTGTAACCCCCCTCTCGGTCAAAGAAAACGTTTTTGTATGTTACCTGGTAGCAGTTTATTTCTAGATATAGATATGTAGAATTTATATCTATAATAGGTACTATAACCAATAGGGGAGGCTTTAAATAGGGACTTTAATTCACTTGATACAGCCGCTAAACGCCTAACATTCAATCATCCCAAGTACTCACATCTCCCCAGATGAGGTTGCTCTCCTGGCTGGCTGTTCGCTATGACAACCCGACACAAAGCCCTGACCCTTACCTACGCTTAGACCAGCTGGTCTGGCCCTCCCTACCTCCAGGACATCATCAATCTGCACGCATCCACTCTGACACTTCGCAGCCACCAGGCTGCCGCTCATTCCATGCTTCGCAGTGATGAAGGGATTCGGCCACGCACCTCTCTGTCGCCACCCGTCCTTCCGACAAGGCCTCGAGAGGCACGACGTCAGGCTCCAGCTGGGGCTAACTTCTTTTTCCTTGGCCTCAGGCACCCAAAGCTGCCGTCAGTAGGACATCCTTTCTTGCGACTCCCGTAAATGTGTCCTTTCCACTGAAATACTGTTAGACCTTGTCATTTTTTATCCTTGATTTTCTGCTGTACTTTCTACGTGAACTTTTTATATGTCGCGTTGGATAAAAGCATCTGCTGAATGCAACACAATGTGATAAACTAAATAAGAAAAAATGGTTGAGAAGTGTCTGCTTCAGATGTTTTACGTCCACACTGTGTGGAGCAACAAGATCAGGATACAGGCATGCTTCATCTTCTAACCTTGTGTACTGATGACCATCCCATGGCAGCACATTAAACACACTGTCCAATAGGGTTGTTTCCTTTCAGACAAATGATTCAGTGGGTATATGAGGGCTTTTAATACTGCAACGTGTCATGTGTGATGTATATCTGTGATTCTCACCTTATATCTGAACGCACACATATCACAAGCAAAGACACACCACAAATAAACACACACAGACACATACCACAGACGCGTATGAGATATATGATGCCTCAGACCTGCTTTGCCAAATATCAATGAGTGCCGGCTTAGGAGCTCAGAGAATAGATAGAGATAAGAAACTGCTCTCCAAAACCATTTTCCCTTTTAGAATTGCCTCATAAATTGACACGAACATCCAGTGTCCTCAGATAAGCACTACGCACAGTCCCAACCCTGGAGACTACCGAAGGGCTAGAGGCTAACCGCTTTCTCACACTTGTGTGGAGATTGAAGAACAACTGAAGAAATAACTTCACTCTAAGTCCTTATTACCTGTTATTGGGATGTTTGAAATGATCTCGCAGCACTAGTCCTTTTTCCTCTCATACGAGAAGGTTTCTGTTTTCCACAGTAATCACGTGTTCTTGCACTTCTCTACTGGGCACGCATCATTTCCTGAAACACAGAAACGATGATTGTGTGACTGAGGTGCCTTGTGCTATTGTGACTGTGGTGCTGTGTGACACCGTGATCAGTTACTGTGCTTCCATGCAGATGGCAGGGAGAGGACAGAAATACTAAAGGTAGTCACTGGAACAAAGTGCCTAATAAATGTTGTGAGGCGAGCTATTAGGGATAATAATGATGTATCGGCTTCTGCCATATCGAGGAGCCTTCAGGTAATGAAACAAAGAGATTTTAAAAAAGACCTTCAGATGACTTCTTATAGTGAGGAGGCTCACCGTGATGAAAGAAATGGGATTAATAAAACAAAGGCCAAGAGTGGTTATGGTTAGGACCACAGCCAGACACTCAGAGCCAGAGAGATGCATGTTCAAATGTTATATCTGAGGCATTTGCATTTTGTGCGTGTTTCTGTGTGTTTGTGTGTCTGTGCGAGTGCGTGTGCCCACATATGTTTGTTTGTGCTGTAGGAATTGTGTCCCTTTCTATATTTCGTAAATGTACTGCCTCTCATACTAGCAGCTTGAGTCATGCCTTACTTCAAGGGGCAGTTTGGTGCTTGGATCTGGTTCCTAGGAGTGATGGAATTGGCGTGAATTTCTGGTGCTTAAATAGGTTGAAAAATAAAAAGGCTTGAGGCAGTCAATAATCTCCTTGAGATGGAAACATCTGTAAGGGTGGAACGGTGGGCTATGCTATGTTAGCACAAATAAATCACAGAGCTGTCGGATTCTACCATCTAGAGGAAAGGGAAATGGCATGTGATGTCACTTGACCAACCCTTTCTGACAAAAGCCCCAACCACTCACCCCAGAAGCCATCTATCCCAGATAGTAGTTAGTTGGTTCTGCCTGTGCCATGCCTCATTGGTCAACTTGCCCATTCCAGTCTGCCTTTTTTCCCTCCCCATTGTCATTTACATTTTGATAGTTGTCGGCCTGCGATGAATACTGATACAGCCCAAGGTCAGAGCTGTCATAGTGTTGATGGGAGAGAGAGGTGGGGAGAATGAGTAAGAGAGAGTGAGATAAAGAAGAATAGTGAGTGAGTGAGTGAGTGAGAGAGAGAGAGAGAGAGAGAGAGAGAGCAGAGACGACAGACAGACAGACAGACTGAGATAAATATATATAAGATATATTTATACAGGTCTGAATACAATTGAAGACACCACTGCACCTTTTTATTTCCTTTCAAAGAACGTTAAAAAATAAAATTTTGAGTGAGAACAGAAGGTTTAATTTAAGAGGCAACTGCAAGTTGAACCCTTCTTTATTTCAAAGACTACTGCTTTCCCCCCTTTATTCCTCCAGTGAGATCCTATATATATATACAGTATATCCTATATACAACTTATATAAGTTATATCCTAATGTTACTTTTTTTTCTAATGGAAGTTTGGACCATACTCAGAGCTCCCTAAAACCCCCGACGTTGCTTGTTTTGGAACACTGACATGGTGTACCCGGGTCAGAGAGTGTTTGTGATGGAGATGAGCATTGTCACTGCATGTCCGATTCTCATCCCAGGCTGATATCACATGAGAGAAAGCTTAGGTTCAACACACACACACGCGTTTCTCTGAGCTCAGATAGCTGTTCTGAGACATTATTCCATGATTGCTTTGTCATATAGCTTGGGGAGAAGGCCCAGCAGGGCAATACCCCAGAGGATCTCCACAGCTTTCTCAGTCTCGCTGGCTCGTCACTTTGTTCTAACACGGGCTGCTTACGTCCTTGTGACTTTGTGTGACAATTTTCCAACACTAATCTCAGCTCTCGAACGTCAAGACTCATTCAGATTTCCCAAGACCTGAGAGAGAAGGGACCTGTAAAAAAAGAACCCTGTTGTTAACAAACTTTGAGTCATATAAACCTCGTCATAATCACTGACGACCATGTCTGTGTTTGCCTTGTTGCCATGGTGATCCGTGAAAGAATGGATGGCCTACTTGTTTGAAGGGAGAACGTGAACTGGATGGAAAAAGCAGCTGAATGAGGGAACTGCATCCATAAAGTGCTGTGAACCCACAAGTTTTAACATATAGAAGTCAGGGTAAACTGACACTGTCTTGCTTTAGTGGTGCACTACCAAAATAGAGACACCTATTTTGCTCCATTTTTTTAAATTTAGTGTTCAGAGGGGAAAGAGGCAGCAGCAGGAGAACACTCCTCAGGAAGACAGCTCGCCTTCGTCTGCCGGGGAGACGCATCACTTTGGTCTGGAGGAAAAGGAGGCCACACAGACTGGGGCAGAGACACAGCGGGCACGCACACGCTCAGACTGAATCGCTCTCAAAACCACACACAGTTCACCTACAGCCTTCAGCAGACAGAGCGACAGAAAGAGAGAGGCGGCGACGAGGGGGGAGAGAGATGGAGAGATGGAGAGAGAGAGAGAGAGAGAGAGAGAGAGAGAGAGAGACAGAGAGAGAGAGAGAGAGAGAGAGAGAGAGAGAGAGAGAGAGAGAGGAGAGAGAGAGAGAGAGAGAGAAGCAAGAACGTTTCCCAGGAACCACTTAGAGTCGTTGTGTTTTTTGGAAGACTAACTAGCACAGGATGTGAACCCTCAAGGAACTCTTCTGTAGAACCTTGGTTGAGAAAATCCCAACATAATCAGATCACTCTCAGTGTGACTGTGTGTTTGTGTAAGAGCATACAAGATACATAAGAGCAGGTGTGTGGGCTAAATTGAATAAACATTATGCTTACTCCACAGGAGCAGCACCACATGTTACCTTACAGTCTGCTGTACCATATCTCAGAGGAGATAACAGCTCTTTCCGATATAGCAAAACGTTTTTCCAACCTGAATATGCTTCAGCATTTATTGTACAGTCTCACTGTCCTATTTTAATGAATTTTCTTCGTTCCTACAGTAATGGATTGTTTGGAAAACTGGTCATGTCCGCTTCATTACAAGCATGGTCAGCCAATGATGTAATAGACTAGTAAATCTAGTAAAGCATGAGTACATGAAGTCGATTGCAGTGAAGCTTCCTAGTATAATGCATCCTGTAAACTTCCCCTGAATAATGGTGGAATTTTCCAGAAAATCATTTGTATAAATGTGTGTGTAGGGATGGCACACACGTGCGTTTTTTTGTGTCGGTGTGGTTGGTCTTGATCCCTGTTTTAAGGGGACTATTTGTTTTCACCATTTGCCTGTGTGCTCCGTAGGAATGACTGTGAAGCAGGTGAGGCCTGCTATCTCTCTGGATGTAGCTGTGCGCTCCAGTGTCTTGTATCATCGCTTCTCCTCCGTGATCGGGTTGAAACCTGGCTTATCAAACACACTCACTTTATACTGTGTCTAATCTGAGAGGGAGACAAGCTCACTCCCTCAAGGGCAAATGGTTTACAAATGCATGCACGAACACAGACACACACACACACACGATAACACACACAAGAAAATAAATACACGTACACCCAGTTCCCTTCATCTGCGGACCAGGACATTCAACCTGGAGTGAGTTCACATGTGGGCTACGGACGAAAAAAAAACTTCTGCCTCCACCAACTGTGGGACTTCTGGAGTCTAAACCCATGTATTAGTCAACAGCAGTTAAGCAGGGAAACGTCAGACAAAAAATGGCACCGAAGTAGAAGGGAGCAGATAAAGTAGCACCACTAAAAGGTAGCCCCGGCAGACGGTAAGCCCAGAGAAGCACTGGGTAGGCCCAGACTGGACCCTCATCATTCGGATGTGACTCGTTGATGAGCTCCTCACCAGACGCAGCTTCTTGGAGGCACACCTGAGAGGCCTGGCTGCCTCATCCTGGGCTGTTTGTGGTCTCCAGAGCCTCTGCACCCGACACACACACGCACGCACATACACGCTTGCAAGCGCACACAGACCCATACACACACACATACTGGAGGTTTCCCATGTGGGCTGGATAGTTGGAGGGTGTTGTTGAGTCATCTCCTCCCCATGTGTCATTACGGTGCTGATATCTGCACAAGACAGCTGAACATACTGGCAATATCTATGTTTTACGTTTTCATGTTTTGACATCATTTGGATGGGAAATGTGCTTCGCATTCTGCACTGTGAGGCAAGGAGAGGCACCGGCTCTCCGGATTGCATATTTACAAGACTGTAAATGTATTAGCTCGTTCTTTCCACTGACACGACGCTCAGCAAGAAAGACAAATATGCAAACATTTCAAGTAAAAAAGAACTACCGCTTCCCATAAAACGTACATACCAATTCATCCATCATCCCCATCCAAGGTACACCCCTCTTTTCATCAATATTCTAGCCCCACACAAGAGGGATGGAACCAAGTTAGCTGCAAAGGGGGGAGGGTTGTTCATGAGACATATTTGCGTTGCTGTTTTGCAACAGTTGATGATGAAAACCTTCAGTCCACATACTGTTCCGACCCTTGGCTATAAAAAGACCATGTCAAGCACTATAAATGAGGTGGCTTGCCAGCAAACTCCACAGCAGATGGTATCTTCTTCAAGCGTAGCCTGCCCTCATGCCTGCCAGTGGTAATGGTATCCCATTAGGTTGGCAGTGAAGAACAAGACGGGTTCTGCACTCAATCATATGTGTTGCCCTCCATTCACCTCCATCGTGATTCAGGTGGCGGTTAGTGACAAAGCACAAAGACTACTATGACCTAACTGTAAATGGTTGCCATAAACATTTTAGTTTAGGTGGTTTTCGGTAGTAATCATCTCGAAACTCCTGATGGCTGATTTTGCCTTGAAATAGCAAGGAGACATGAAAGAAAAAGCTAAAAGACCAAAGTATAGCAACAAACAAATAGGTATACAAAAAGCTTATGAACGGTTCATATAGCAATGGTGGGACCAGACAGTAGGAAGATAGATGTCAGGTTTCACCATCAGGCTGAGGAGAGATAAGCCGAAGCACAAGGAGCTGTCCTCCCTCTTCAACCTGACTGATCAGAGAGGGGCAAAAGTGGGAGCATCCGATCCATCATCTCAAACGGCACATGGGGACTGTCATTTGTCCATTGTCTTAAGACACATCACATGGCGCCTCCTCTGGTGTCCGGTCACCTCCCCTGGCAGACATTTTGTCCTTTTGGAGAATGCCTTAAAAATGTCAGCTCCAAGTTGGAATGTTAACATGTCTGTGTCTAGAGTACTGAACTAGTTCTCGAAAATATCTCCTATGTTCATTTTGAAACTACAGTATAGGCTTCAAGGACCACAATTATTTGGCAACCGTCAACGTTTTTGCCCCCGTTAACTAAAGGTCAACAAGTAAAATGCACTTACTTGATGTGTCCACGGATGCAACTTCACACAAGATATTTTCCTGAAGCCCTTTTCAAAGACTTTTGATAAAGGGCAAGATTTCATCGGAGCTCAATCAAAGCATCTTTCAGAAGTAGTATATTGACATTGTAGTGTGTTGATATATATTGGGCCATAGGACCAAGGATATATATCAACACACTACACTGTCAATGTAAGGGGATGGGTATAGTTTGGATATATAGATGCGTGGTGTGGAGATTACCTTTGTCCTCATCCTTTATCCAAGTCTGATTGAATATCCTGTTTTTTGATCAAAGCTAAATCTATGGAAAAAATCCTAAATAATCAGTCCAAAACATTTGCCTTGTAGAATATATGCAAAGATTCATCTTCTAGAACGGATGGGCACATGAATATATGCAAAACAACTCGTAAATAACCTGAGCTGCAAAGGTCAACACAATTCAGGTGAAAAAAGACCCCCCCCCTTGACACACACACAGACACACACACACACACACACACTTCCCTCACTGTCTCCTCTTCAACTTCATCACATGGCTCAGTGACGTCTGTGTTTATGTTACTCGGTAGAACTACTACTGTGTGAAACTACTCTACCTCCCACGTCCTGTTCCCTCCCCCGTGGATCTCCAGTCTGAGATCTGAGGTAAGACTCTGAAATGGCTGAGCGGTGCTGCGTGGTTCTCTGAGGCGGGCGGCTCGGTCGCTCCTGTATTTACCCCCTCTGTCAGTTTGATGGATGTAGCGCCAGGCTAGCCTTGTGTTACTGCGCCCGAGACGTCTGCTTGGGAAGTCTGCTGGAAAGGATGGCCACACAACCACCCAGTCTGGAGAAGTGCAATGGAAGTGTGTGTTTGTGAATAAGTGTGTGCATGTGTGTGCAGGAGTGAGTGTGTGTGTGTGTGTGTGTGTGTGTGTGTGTGTGTGTGTGTGTGTGTGTGTGTGTGTGTGAAAGAGAGTATGTGCCTGTATCTCTCTCGTCTAGCTCTGCCTCTCACTTTCAGTCGCTCGCTCTCCCTGTTTCTCTCTCCCTCTCTCTTACTTTCTCTCTCATTCCTTCTTTCTGTCTTCCTGCCTGAACCATTTAAAGTTGGGTTTCATTTGAGAGATTTACTTTTTCCTCCACAAGGACTGTCACTGTCAGCTAACCCAATGATCTTTTCATTTCATGTGAAGTAGAAAAAAAGCAGAGAAAGGCAGTTCTTTGTCTTGATGGAAATTGCATCCGTTTTCAAAATGTCCTATTGTAGCCCAGTTATCAGAAGTTGAGGAGCCTAGGGGAGGAAGGTACTTGGTGGACTTGGTGGGATTCAGATTCTTTGTCATCTGAAGTCGATTCCTAGCTGGTTGAAGAGTCGAGCGTTGAGGGGGTGGGAATGTCAGAAAAAATCAATTTACATTTAATCACACGCATAGAAATATGCCCCAAGTCTTAACCAGACAAAAGTGAACACGGAAGTGCCTTCCCTTCGAGCTACAATTGAATCCACTCTCAATGCCGGGCAACAATAAGTTCAATACCCTTCTGTTCCTTCATGGTCGGCCTCTTTCTTCAGATTTTCTCCCAAAACTTGCTGATGACATAACTAACCATCAAAACTAAGCAGTTATGAAGGATAACTAAACTACGTTTGACACTAGAATACACTGGACACAGATACAGTAAGGCATGCCATTTTACTGACTCTTTGAAACGGCATTCAGCAATTTCAGATATATTCAGGAATGCACTGGATCCAGACCAACTCCAGACCTAAAGGAACCATTTTCCTGATTGTTAGTGCAGTGATAGTTGCAATTGCAGACTTAATAACAGACCAGGCGATGACAAGGCAAGAATGCACTGCACCCCCCTAGACAGCATCTTGACCCAGTCATAGCAACCCTCGGTGTAATAATACAGTGCCTTGTATACACATTCACCATTATTGGGTTATTTGACACTGTCACTAAGTGCTCTGTGTCAAGGCCTTGGCTCTGTTTGTTTAGTTCTGCATCTCTCTGAGAAGCCTGCCAGGCATTTTCCCACCTCAGCCCGTCTACACAAATGTGCTATTGGATGCATTATTCATTTTTGAAAAATACTGTATAATGGATCACAGAAAAGAAAAAAGACATCTCCTAATAGCTTACTAGCTGTCTTGTAGCATTAGTTCTTTGTCTACAAATGCCTCTTCATACGAAAGCTCTTGATCTACTGCCAAGAATATGCGGAGGATAGAATATACTACATTATGTATAGTACGTAGACCCGGGCAACGGATGACTTTCTAACCTTTTTATTTACTCCTGTTGCATTATTGGTTTGAAGTGTCTTGAGAGCACTAAATGCTCTGGGGCAAAAGGAGTTCCACGAGCAATTGCTTGTAACTGAGTGTGGTGTGTGTGTTTTTTTGTCTGTGTGTGTACATAAGCATGTGTGAGTTTAGTGTTTGCGTGTGTGTGTGTTTGGTGTGTATACCGTTTGAGCATGTGTGTGTGTGCTTAGAGTGTGTGTGTGTGAGTCACTGCAGCACTTTTTATCATTCCACTCACATCAAGACGGACGTTTCCAGGTCAGAATGGTGCCAACAATATTCACCATTCAGACAGTAATAATCAAAGGATGCTAATCAAACAAAGATCCTTGTGGGGCTTGGGGCAAGTGTCAGCTTCACTCTGATGAGATCACAAATTCACCACAGTTTATACAGCCCCTCAGTATTGACGGCCTGGTAAAAGGCAAAATGGGTGGATGAATGTCCTTAGAGAAATAACCTTTTAATTAATCAAATTAGGTAGTTAAAAAATATTTTTCGTCATGTTGTGCACATTTCAATTAAGTAGCCTACGCTCGAGTGAAGACATGATGCAAGGAAGAAGAGTGCTTCAGACACGTGATGTTGAGCAACTAGACTCAATGTGAACATTTGTAAACTCTCATTATGTTGGCTGCAGTACTTGTTAGAACAATGAGGGTCATGAAGTTGTGTGTATGGGTCAATGGTGAGTCTCTCACACCAAACTACAAGCGTTTTGGAGAGAGGTAAAACAAGTCCTGACACTCAAAGACAGTAAATATGGAAGTTTGTGTGCATGCTTTTGTGCTTGTGTGTGCATGCGATGGTGCATGTGTGTATGTGTGTCTGTGTGGAGTTAGGCTGGAGGCAGGGGGGAATGTTCTGATGGCTTGACTTCCTGCAGAAGCCACATCAGGGAACACATCCTCCAGCCTCCTTTTACAGCACGCTGCAACACTTCCAGAGCCCCAGGTGTCACCTTGGCTAAAAGCTCTGGAGCTGAAAGCTCGACGAAATGCTACGGGTCTCTGAGGTAACTGGATTAATTTCACCATTAGCCAGCGCGCCTGAGCGGCCGTCGACAGGTGCTCCCAGCGTCACCAGGAGTCATGTTTGCATGCTAGTACCCGACAAGGAAACCAGTCAAACGCAGCATGTCGCTAATTAGCTACGAGGGTTGAAGCTGGACTGTTCATCGGGGTTTAAAACTCCCCAAAGAGCTGGGGATGGTGCTCTGTCCCCAAAAACACCCTGATGTGGGGGACTGACCAGTGAGGAGTGTGGACAGTCGTTCCCCAGGCAGGGATTAAGGTGAAGTGATCCCAGAAAGCAATGAGTGATCTGAAGATTGAAGAGTTGTTTCATCCAGGGGAGGGAAGCTGCCTAGAGGGTCTTTCTCCTCAGACTTCTACTTACTGGGGAGCATTTTGGTTTGATTTGTGTGTGATGGGGTGGATCAAGGTAACCAAGCGTGCTGTCCTCTGAACGGCTCACCAAGTCACGGTCACCTCGGGGCCTCTCTTGGCTCTGGGAGGGAACTGGTCCCAACTGTTCCACAGATTGTCCGACAGGATGTACTTTTTTGTTTTGTTTTTTTGAAATTCGACAGTAGCAGCAATGCTATGAATGTATTTCATACATGACCAAATTACATAGGATTTGGGATATGTTTATTTCCAACACATGTGCACAACAAGTACATACAGCTACACCTAAGCTCTCAATACATTTAACATTCACCTCAATTCAAGTTTACAGTAGAATATCCATATGTCGGCATGTTGAAATATATTTCTGTGAGTCCAACAAATCCATACACCTGTGACTAAACTCTCAACAAAAGGCAATTTTCCCATTTACCTTGAAGCAAGTTGACAGGAACGATTTCTAGATTCATGATCAATGGCGGCAGGGGTGACAGGTCATAGCCCACCCCCAGGGTCATCTGAAGAGACTGTCACTAGGATAACTGGAGAGGTGACACTCCTTTGTCCTGGGTGAGAGGGGGCCTTGGAGGTCTTTGGTGTTTAATTACAGGTTGATTAATAAACTGATAAAGCTAATGAAACCTGACTGGCAGAGCTGGTGAAAGCAGGGCGGATCTGTCCCACAGAGACCATAGGGAATTCAAATGATGAAAGGATACTGAAGGATTTAACATACAAATGATGACTGTCATTTGTATGCCATTGTGTGTGCTGAAGCGGTAGCAACATTAGCTTGGGAGTTTATGAGGTGATTGGTTACTGATCCGTTGGACACTGATAACTGGGAATACAAATGACCAAATTTGATTGTAAACCCAAAATTGAGTTGACCTTGTCATTCCTCTGTGCCTTGTAAATGTATGTCAGTGTCATTTTGTCGCGTGTCAAGTGTTCTAAAACTTATGGGAGTTATTTCACCACCGTTTACTTGACATTGATTTGACATATGACATTTACTGCAATAGTTTTTACTTGACTCAATAGCAGTGTAAACGTATTTCGGACCAATCTTAGTAATTGGATTGTGAGGCTTGTTAACATAAAATACAGTTGAAAAGTATATAGTCATTATTATGGATAGTCATAGTCTCCATTCCAATCCAAGGTTAAAAGTCAGTGCAGTTGCATAATGCACTGCGCAAGTTCAAGAGACAAAGACAAGGCTAATATGTACTTTACACACAGTATCTGTCACACTTACTAACATCTTAATAAGCACAGTTGCAAAGTAAAAAACGTAACTATTTTCCAGTAACCCATTGCAATGTATCTAGGACACCATTTCTATATAAATAAGCTTATATAAAGGATGACACTGGATAACAAGTTACACTGAACATACAACCCAACACCACCTCCCTATGAAGTGCCCTCATGATGGAGCGTTGCTCTGACAGGTGGTGAAAGCTATGGATGTGGAATCATATGTCGCAGCCAGGGGAAATGAGCGCATGAGTGCATGAAGAGCGGACTGATTGTTCTGCTGACCAATCAGACTGACTTGGTATATCTACATGGAGACAGCAGAGTGGAGGGTGGAAACTCAAACTGTGGTTTGAATACAAGGTAAAGGTAAATACCAAGAGGAGATTTAAATACAAACTTGTAGTTATTATACAGGAGGATCATGGCTCTCTATAGCTTATGAAAATAGGTGTCATTTTCATTTGAGAAATGTAAATGGGTTGTCTTAAACTACCTTTATCACGTTATACTTTATGCACGAGGCAGATATTAATGTTTTAATTCAAACTGAGAGATGGACTTGTGAAGATGGATCTTCATACGGCACCGTTTAGACACCCTTCAAGGACAAGCTCTAGCTCTGACATGCAGAAAAAGAGTTCCATTATTTCAATCTTTCACCATGAAACACAGCTTGTTACAGGCCAAGCAGCATGTACTGCATACTGGATAACCTTCAAAGTGTCGTGTTGGTCCTGTTCAAGCTAAAACCCCCGAGAAATGACTTCTCTGGAAAAGAAAAGACGATGACAAATCGCTCCCATTATTTCCCTCAATATCATAATTTAGGGAAAATATAATGGTATGTTGTCAGATTGCTTGACGTTTTTATAAAAAAGTACGAACAACCTCATCTTGCAGGTAGACTTTACTATGATTCATGTCTTCTAATTTGACATGGGACAAAGTCCCTTTACTAATTTATCCTAAGCTGGGTTGATTTGAAGCATTTTGATTAAACTAATTCAGCAACAGTAATTGGTAGGCTGTAAGTAGGTCTCCCACTGGTTCCAAGGAAAAGTGTTTCTAATCCTTTCAAATGCTGCCAAATTTTCTGGACAGTTACCAGAAGGCCGGCTTAGTGAAGTCATCCTGTACAAACTATTGCCTATAATTATTGAATTACCAACTGCACTGTGGCCATGTATATTAATCTTACATCATTTACTGATTCTGTACTTGCTTTTTAATGAGTCTAACGTTGAGTCATTAACTTGGCAAGAAGTGGTGATCCTGATCGGTATCAACTTTCATCAGTGGTTTCCATGTTTCCATTTCTTTCACTTTTAACTCTGAACCTGAAGTCCTGTGGTATGGATGGAATCCAGACAGGTGTTTCAATCAGCCTGGTAGATTGCTGCAAACAAATGCATTAATGTGATTCATTTTCTGGCTTTGGCAGTGCATGTCTAGCAATTACAAGTACTTCACAATAAAAGGTGAATAAACAACAGTTTGTCTTGCGGGCCTTTTTTTGTCTTGAAAATGTTTGGTAAAATCAAAGCAATGTGAAAGGTCTGGTGTTCAGTGGAGAAGCTAGCGAGGGGAGCTCACACAGCTATAATTAACCCAGTTCCTTATCACGATGCAAGAGGCTCCAACGGTCACCCAGTGCAGGAACGTATCTCCAGGAAAGCAGCTGGCTTTAATCCACTTGTAATTAACAAGTCAAAATGGATTCTGTGAATTACACCTCAGCGTCTCTTTAATTCTCTATTAGATTTGTTTTTGCGGCCCTGTTCTCTCTTCCAGGCATGGGGAGGGTAGTGTATGCTGGCTATAGTCCTAATACCACTGGTTTACATATAGGGGGGGTAAATCACAACCCTACAGTGGTGTAGTACCCCTGCATCTTTACTCTCTCAATCTACAGCCTGAAATCACCCATAGTATTACCCTTTGAGTATGCAAAGTGTAATTAAAGTTGTAAATATTATTTTAGGATTTTAGACTGAAACATCACAGCAAATTATTTGAATTTCCCTTTTCATCAGATCGTGTTGTGACAGTTACAGTGCAATCTCAGAAGTTGCAATTCATCTTGTGTGTCAAACCGCTTTCGTATTTTAACACATTTCATAGTTTACCTGAACACTTTGAGTTTCCTTCGGGATTAATAACGTGTATTTAATTGATGAATTGAATTTAAATTGGCATGGATGTTGGTAAAAATGATTATGCAGCAGAACAACTGTGGGATCCTATAAACGCATGACTCACCCAGCCAGTTACAAGTGCTATGGGGAAAGAGGACATCTTAATTGCCTTCTAGTTCATCAACACACCATACATGACATGTCTGAGATTGCAGGGGAGGATCACGCGAGCTGAAATGAGTGTTTTTCAATAACTCGCTCCGCACACAGTGTGTGTGCATGTGTACAGCACCATAAATAGCACCATTTGTATAAAAATAGACCGATAAATATAGCCTCGTCTCCAGTTAAGCCTTCATCCCTGTTTGGATATGATGGAGGCAGTCTGGCATGTAAACGTTTGATATCTCCAGTTGACTAAAGCACATATTGTGTCCTCATTGAATTTCAAATTCCATTGGACGTTTATTTCAGACGGAAATGGTTGTGAGGGAGAGTTGTTATTGATAAACAACCGTTGTGTTCATTTGATCTTGCATGAGGACACAAGCTAAAAATGGAAACTTATTGTGTCTGGTAGAGCCTGTGTTGTTCCTCCAATTTGAAGCTTGGTTGCACAACTCCGCACAAGTAAGCAAGACCACTGTTGTGATGTTTATTGTTTCAAGAAAAGACTATTAAGAACATGTCCGCCTGTGAGAAAAGAAACTTAAAAAGTTATTGTAAAAACAAATGTTAACTCATTATAAGCAGTGCTGTTTGTTTTAATAATGGAATTGCACTGCTTGAGTGACTGTACATAATCTTTTATTAAAACTCTGTCATTTGAATCAGTGATGATTACTCACAGATGAGTAATTCACAGATTTCCTCCGCTGATTCTATCCGTTGATTGATATATTTTTGATCATATCAACTGGAGGCCCCAGAGTGTGTGAGTTAGACCCACAATGCAATGTGGTTGATAAGGCAACCAAACTCATTTTGTGTCCTCTGTGCAATCACAGAGACAAGATCATCAATTACAGTGGGCCTTGGTCTGCAGTGACCATGTGTGTGAATGTCTGTGTGTGTACAGTATGTGTGTGGATGTTTATTTGGTGTGTATATGGATAAGTCTATGTGTGTGTATGCCTGTGTGTGTTTGTGTGTGTATGCATGTTTGCCTCTTCCTTGACCTTGAGAACACACATACATAATTCCCATTCACCATTTCAATGCCTCATGATTTAATCAAGCTATCTGTCTCTTAGCAACCTCCCATTTGGGGGCGGAGCCTTTTTGCAATGCTGTAAGACATTTCTTCATCTCATTGGACAAAGTGGAAAAGTTCCAAATTCCCAAATATGACACTATACTTCAGTTATAGAGCTGCTCTGACAATAAATGAAAAACAAGCGCAAATACTGCGCTCCCTTAAAACATTTTCAATGACTCGAATTGTTGTTCTTTAAAGAGCAACAACCAATCATGGACGCCAATTCCTGTGTGATGCAAAAAGGGTCCTTTGTGTCCCTGTGCTGCGGAGATTGATTATTAATGCCTGCTGTTTAGAGATCTAAGAGCAGATTAGTTCCCAGGGATGATGACATGTCTGTCACACCAGGATCTGAAAAGAGACTGCCTGGTTTCAGAGAGTCCCTCTACGCACAGTCAAAGCAGCTCACTTGGAATGTTTCGTGTGAAAAGCCAACTTACTTTCGTGGTTCTTATTTTAAACGAGTCTTGAGTACATGTAAAACAGCTTGTGACAATGTCGCTACAGATGAGGCCCAGAGACAGTTGCTCTATGTTTTGCTGTTGACAATGAATCTGAAAGGAGACATACATTCAACTGTAACATATCTGCTAAACAGAGAGAATGAATTAGGAACTTACCCACTGTGTGCTTTCACTGCCCTCTAAGTGATCAATCAGTGTTTCCTCCTGGTTTCTACTCACCCTGTGATCTAGCACAATGCCTGTATGTCTCGCTAAGGCACTGAGCATGCCCAATATGAAAGCCCCCGATGATGATATACACACACATGCACACGCACACACGGCTGAAGACATTTATAGCATCCCACGCAAGGGAATTGTCAGCGACATCAGACAAGCTCACCAAAGTCATACTCGATGCGTTACTATGGTGACATGAGGATGGGCAGGGTTGTGGATGTGCTGGATTTAGGAGCGTATGATCAAAGATTCTGGAAGTTTACTGAGATGGTCCACTTGGTCACCACTACATGATGGTGATAATAGTGTGGAAATAGTGTATGTACAAAAACAAGACATCATTCTTGTAATTCTAATTTTGAAACGGTCAGATGATAGCAACGTTGGCTGCCTTTAATTCATAAATAGCTCGTTTGTTTTCACAAACTGTCCGAATTCCATTAGTTACAGCCTATTAATTGAGCACGGCATGGTTTCGTGTTAGATGGCTACACAGTTAATCATGTAAACAAAAAACATATTTACATGCATATTTATGCATTTGTGACCAAACGTTACATTTAAAAGATAGTGAACGTGAAGAAGTGAACATACTAATAACCACAATCCTCCTATCGTTGGGTAACTTGATTCCTCCTGGCCTGTATTCTTCTTCTTGCGTTCCGCTTGCCAGTCCTCTGTATTTATTCCTCTCCCTGTGTAGCGCAATCTCAGTCTTGCAGCTGTACTTTTACACCCCCGTAGGGGAGACAGTTGCTCATTGTTTGATGAGGCTACATCGATATCCAATGGGAGTCAGAGAGCTTCGTGAGCTGACCCTTTGGTATTTGTTTAAGATATAGTTGACATAGCAACATTGCCGTATTGTGTGAATTATTTTTCAAATGCTTTACTTCACAGAACTTTACCTGTACACGGTACAACGGCAACCTCTAAATTGGATACAGGTTTTTCGCCGTCTGTTTGCACTTTTTGCATGTTCTTCGTCTCACTGCACTGTATTCAGCCTATGGTCTGCACCTGTGTGTATCACACTGTCTATGGAGGAGGACACTCTTCACTGCACTGCTCCTCCTAAGCTTCCTGTTTGTTCTCTGAGTTTTCCTGGGAGTTTACCCTTGTCTTCTTTGTGGGTTTAGGTTGGTTTCGGTACAGTGTTATGGGCATCCGTGAAGCCCTCTTTGACATTGCTTGGAAAAAGGACCATACAAATACATTTGATTGAATTTGATTTGAACTACATTCCTATGTCACTGCACAAGTAAAGTTATGTTGTCCAGCTTCTTCAGTCGTTTCCCAGATCTCTCCTGTGTCCGTCACCTTTCTATCATGACACAGATGTCGTCAAAACGGCTGTTAATGCTTTCAGCGTCTGGGGCTGTGCCTCCGATTGTTTGGTTTCACTAACAGTCAGGCACCATTAAAATCTAATTAACCTTCAGAGTCACACGGTGCCATAAAAGGCGTCACCTGCTTGCCCATCTTCAGACTCTGAAGACGGGCTGTGTGAGAGGACTGAATTGTGATGCAGTGTGTTTCAGCTCGAGATGTTTCTCTTCACAAAGAAATCTCATGAATTGTTGTTATACATAAGTAGGAATGGGAATAGTAAACAGCACAATCCAACATTTAATGTCAGCCTGCACATTTGTCAAATTCACAGAAATTACTGGTCGATGTGCACAGGATACGATATGATGATGATTCATCCGCGCTGTAGCTCGACTGTCATTACAGTCATCTCATCTGTCTGTTTCCGAGAGCTAATGCTGTGATTATTGGCCTCTCGCATTCCGGCACTCCACACACACCACTACAACATGCCCTCCTGGTAGTCAATGGAGAGGTCTGTCTCCGTTAAATGAGCGTTGGAGAGCTTTCCTGTGGGTTTTTAGGAGTACGGACGTGAAACAATGCCTGAAAATGAGACCTACTCTGTTATCGGATTCACTTTAACCCAGCCTCCAGGCTATGTCAATCTCATTACAGACTACTTACTGAATTAGGATTCAAATGGAACGTTGCCACTGAAAGGCCTGTTTCCATCTCCCTCGTCATTCATCATCTGTGGGATGGAGACGCGTCCTTCTTCAATCTTTCATTCTCTTCTTTTTTTTGAGAGGGGGGGGGGTTGTGCTGACTGAACAACCTGAACCCCTAGACTAGAAGTGGAACTTCTTACAGTCCTTTTCTTGAGTTTGAGTCTTGAGTTTGAGTCATGCTTGTGTCAGGGAGTGAGACAATCTGGGGGGACTGGGGGGTGTGTGCTGTTTGTGGAGGGTGTGCCTGGGGGGGGTAAAGTATCCTCTGATGCAATATTCATGGTCACGATTTTGGTATTTGGAAATTTCAACCGCCCCTTGGCAGCACAGGGTCTGAGGATGCCTGGTAGTGTGTGTCTGTGTGTGTGCGCGCGTGTGTGTGTGTGTGTATGTGGCGTAGGTGCATGCGTGCATGCGTGTGTGAGCGTGAGAGTGTGTGGAACACAACACTCTATCCCCAGCTGTTTACATCTCCCCAGCACGTCGGCGGCTGTTTCCATGGCGACGGGAGTAAAGATAGTCGGGATGTCTGGCAGACCTGGTTCTAAGTGAGGGGCTGAGTGCTGGACGTGAGAGAAAGAAGGAAGAAACCCAGCGGAGGGTCAGGAACAGGGGGAGAGGGAAGACCTCTCATTATCCTCACGTCTGTTAATGTTGATAGCAGGAGCAGCAAGAGGAGTTACATTCCAGAGGTAGATTACAACAAACTGTGGGTCTGGTCTCTGTTTCACAAACAGAAGAATAAGACACTTTAGCTGGATCTTAGTGGTGAAGGCATTGTGGTCTTCATGTAGTTTTTGAAATCGGATGATTTTCGGAATAATACCTTTGTCTTGGATTGGCTGTAAATGAATAATTAGATGTCAACCTGCCGTGACATGTTGAAGAAAAAACCCAACCATCACTTAAAAGATAAATATGTTTATGTGATCTTCTCACATGGCATGTACGTTTACTCTATCCACATTGTTTCAACGTGATATATGTTGTCCTTTTTTACAATTTGACATTATGGTTTTTTAGCATGCACTTCAGAATGCCAACAGATGGCTCCACGAATACAGACTTCAAACTAGAATAGTCCTCACATTTAAAACATACAAAACATGATCCTGGATCAATAAACATTGACAGTTGTGGAGGATATGGAGAAGCACAGCATTGGACTACCATGACTTGTACAAGTCACCAAGAAATGTACTCTACAAGAGACACAAAAATACGTGTTCTGAATTCAAAGGATAAACATCTTTAGAATTACAACTTTGTCATAGAATACATAATGAGTAGTGACCTCATTGTTAGGTCAGAGCAGCAGTGTACTGTACTACACAGGTAGGACTGGGGCTAAGGGAAGGAAACTTCACAGCCAATGACTGTTGACCATCCTAGTCTTTCGATTGGTAGAGTCACAAATCAATCCTCATTCAGCCAATGAGGGGATGATTCCTTTGCTTTTAATTCTTTTTATAGACTAACGTGTCGTCATTTTCAGTTACTAAAATCACAGTGTGAATCGGTGCATTCAGATTTGGATTCTTATTGCAAATCTTATCTAATTGTTGGGGATGGTGTTCATAAGTTCAGGGTAACATATCTAAATAGAATAATCTTTATAATTGGTTCCAACATGTTATAATTGTTTCAAGCTGGTTATATGAGGGAAGTAAATATTTCATAAGTAGGTCTTACTTTACTTGCCCTAACAATTGCTTGTGATAGGTCTATAGTTCCGGATTCTAAAATACACACGTTTGTAAAACACACACCGGAGCAAAACTACCAAGGGAAACCAAAGCATTGATGGCCGTATGGAACATTTATTCAACTTAGCACATTAGTCTCTCTACACTGTATATATGTAACAGTTCATATATGAATACACTCCATTTTTAGAACACAAAGTGCCTCAACTGATACGTCTTAAAACATTTATTGCGATGGGAAACACCACGGTAAGTTGAGTGGTTAACGTGACAGATCGTGGATCTTCTCTGCCACCTGCCTCGTCACCTGACTCGGCATCAAAGGCCAGGTGAGGGGAGGAGCTCCTTGGCCCAGGTGTGCTGTGCTGTGTCCTATTTACAAATACAACATGTCTATACATATACAGTAGCTATAGCCTCGCTTTAGGAGTCCTTTTATTTGTATGATTTTTTTAAACTTTGAATTGTTTCCCCCTCCCCCCTCATGTCAAGAAGTAGTCAGTGTTCGCAGTGGAATCAGAATAGTCGCAGAGTTCTTCCAGTACTGTAATCCTATGATTTTCTGAACTTGTTCCAAGTCCCCGACAGTTCCTCTCAGAGTGATCGTGGACCCGAGGCTGTCAATCAGGCCTCCATCCCCTGGCTGAGTGTTCCATTGGGCCGTGTCCACGGTAACGCTTCATTGTCTGAATGGGAGATCCACACCCATAGCGAGTCATAATCCACTGCCGATGATTGCTCTATCCCACCGTCATTCACATATGAAAAGTCTGAACAAAATATAAACAGGTCACATCTCTAAATATCAGAAATGCATCTGCCTCTATAGAATACAGCTGAGTACGCTAACATGCAGACTGACGTTAATTCAAATCTATGTATTTACATTTGCCCCCTTCTCACTTACAGTTAAAATCATGTAAACATGGATTGAACTGTACATAGATCTATCACATTCTATGAATGTATAGACTTAATTGTAAACTCTCAAATGCTTAGTATTGCCATAATTGGGGACCAAGGGGTGATTCAATCATTTATCCCCATAAATACAGTGTGGAGAGACTGTTGGCTGAGGCTTGTGTTTAATTTGGAGACAGTTTGTGTTAAAGCGTAAGATGCACATGATGATGAGCCAGTTGCTTAGCAACCTTACTGCTACTGGTATAGACATAAGATTGGGTCTTCAGCCTCGCCTTAGCCTCGCACCTGTTGTTACATTGGCAACAATTCATTTGTGACGTAAAATGTCAATAATGAATCAATCGATCAATAGTCAATAATGAATCATGTGTTATTCATTTCTTTTTTTGTGTGTGTGTAAAGAGGATACCGGTCGATTGTGAGGAAGATTTAGTGACATGGGCAATGCATCAAGGACATTCCTGCTGTCTGTCAGAGAACAGAGGTCTAACACGAAGTATGCTTCTTGGTTAGGGCTTTGTGAAGAGAGAGAGATAGAGAAGTAGGGAGACAGAGAAAGGGAGAGAAGGAGAGCAGACAAAAGATAGAGAAGGAGAGGTAGGGAGAGTGAATGAAAGAGAGAAAACAAGAGTTAGAGAAGTAGAGAGAGAGAGTGAGTAAGAGAACATTTGTGTTTGTGACTGTATTGCTGTATTCACGTCAAAGCTCATGAGATCCTCAGGAAATCCAAATGTTTATGGTTTCAATGATTGAATTACCCCTCTTGCTGAACACCAGAAGCACAGATCTACATAGACTGTAGATCTACATTGTGGTCGGAACCTTCATGCCACTAGGACAACAATTTTACCTTAGCGGAGATGCCTTTATCCCTCCGTCATTAAGACAGAACGCTGTTCTCTGCTTGAGTGAAACCAGTAAAGACAACCTCTTTGCAGTTATCTGTGAGTAAACAATCGGACACACTTCAGCTTGGCAACAAGGCAACAGTCGACCAAACACAGTTGAAATTACCAGCAGACGAGCGTAACCCACATGCAAAGTGAATAACAGAATGTTTGTTTTCTCGTGTGTTCAGTTCTGCCAGTGGAGACAAAGCCAAAAGCAAGATGCAGATACACAGCAGGTCAGATCCGAGGCACATTCCCAGACGCACAGTTTTGATCTTCGCTCCTTGTTGTTTTTCTGTTTGTCTCTCCCACCACATTGCTTGCAGACGATGACAGGATGGTCCATGCAAGCATGACTAGGCCTAGTGGAAGGTGAGAGTGACAGGGGGGGTGGGCGAGGGGGCGTGCGCGCGTGCGTGAATCAAGACAAAGTCCTACACACATCTCCCATAACTCCCACCCCAAAGAAAATGACAACAAGCAGACACAATAACAGTCATGTGAGATTCAAATGAAGCAACATCATTTTTTCTTTTATGGAAGCACTTTTTTTCCTTCTTCAAAATATAGAAACATAGCAACATATAATTTCCCTGATCCTATAAGTCTCCATCATGAAATGTTGTGACAGCTACTTTTCAGGCAACCGCTACAAAAGTCCATTATTTCCATGAATATACAATAATATTGAACTCATGGTAATTTCAAAGTGACGTAGGGCAAGCTAAGCTAAGGTGGTCAACATCTACAGCATCAATAGTCCATTAGGGATGGGGATAAACATGAGGTTAAATTATCCTTAAAAGCCACTCACATCAGTCCTGATAGTGGCTGATCAAAGGCGACAGTATTTACAAAGTCTACATGACTGAGCGATGTTGGTACTCGTCAATGGCTTGTTGTGGGTGTGTGTGGGTGTGGGGGGGTTGGGGGTGGAGGTGGAGGCTGGCCGGAGCCACCGCGGGGCCTCACAGGATGGAGGGGATGGGGGATCGGGAGCGCCTGAGCGGGCAGGGCGAGGTGACGGGAGACAGCCTCAGAGCGTTAGCCGCCATGCCTGCTATGTTGCTTAAGCTTCGGGATTTCTCATAACCTTCGGACGGCGAGCGAGCGAGCACCGGGGGGGGAGGCAGGAACGGGGACATGAACACACACAGGCAGGCACACGGTCAACGTTCCCAGTCCAAGCCAAGTGAACCGAGACAAGACAAAAGACAGGAGACAGGAGACAGAGCAACAGCAACACAGTGTATGGTGAGGACATGCACAGACACCCCAGGTGATAGATAGAGGGTGAGGCCATTTCACTGAATACGTTGGCAGGTCATTAAACTATTATCTTAAATCCTTATGGAGAGGAAGTAAAGCCAACATGCCTATCTCATACAATGACATCATTACTGATTAAGAATAATAATCCTTGACAAATATGCAATATTCCAATTGCAAATTAGTGGCATTATATACAGTCATGCTGAAAACAGCTGTTCAATTATAATTTGCTCACATTTGGTATAACAGACACAAAAAAAACAGCAAAAACCGAGTTATGTAAAAATGGTACATGCAATGTTGAGCTATGCCCTGAACAGCACAAATCATGCAGTATACAGAAACAGAAAATCATAAAAATGGTAATGACCGTGATAATGAGTCTGTAGCAGAGAGTCAGTGAAATACACTGAAGTCTGTTATAATAATCTCACAGCTCCACATTGTAACTGTACCAAACGCAACAAGACCGCCGAGGAAACTCTGACAAGTATCCGCTATCGTCAAACCTCCTCCGAACCAGCTTATACAGCTACAGTTAACACAACGCACCAACTAGCAGCGTAAACACACACAGCGAGAAGAGGACCAGCCACCTTCATAGAAATCCCATCATCCTTCGCTCCATTCACCGCACAGAAAGAGAACTCTAAATGGAGGCGCTTCGCGACCAGCCGAGAGGGGGTGGAACAAAGGCCGGGCCTGAATCTGTGCCGACAGGTAGCACGGCTCTAGAAAGGGCCGCATGTTTAATGCATGAACCCTGGCACAGTGCTGTTCACCACCACCCACTGGGCCAGCATAGACTCACGGCCCAGCTGTGAGCCTGCCTCCTCACCCTAACAAAAGGACTTCAGTAGCGTGGTAC
Organism: Mallotus villosus; assembly: GCA_903064625.1. Lineage (NCBI taxonomy): Eukaryota > Metazoa > Chordata > Actinopteri > Osmeriformes > Salangidae > Mallotus > Mallotus villosus. The sequence continues at coordinate 601,860 of CAEFZP010002844.1, forward strand.
TGGGCAGTACCGGGTGACTACATTACCCACAATGCACTGCTCTGCGGAGGGGGAAGCTAAAGCCAGCCCCAGGTGGGCTGTCCCTGGGCCCAGCGCCGTGCTGGTGCCATGGCAGGGTGCTGCTAGGGGTGCCTGGGGCAGATTGAGCTGATCCTCTGATTGAGGAGCTGGCAGAGTAGTGGTGGTAGTGGTGCTCTTCACCAAGCACCTGAGAGGGGGCCCAGAGAGGCTCTTAGCACACGTGTGGTCATCTTAAAGACGCCCACCACGTCCTTCACAGGAGTGGAATTCTGATTCAAACCCACTAAGAATGTGGTTCTGAGAGCGTGGAACGTAAGTGGATATATTGACATTGTAATTACTGCTTGTGTTACTCTGTTACTTCTCCAGTACAGTAGCGGAGAGTAGTGTTCCAGGCCCTACAGCTATTCCGTGAAAAGCAGAAGATTGAGATTGCCTTCTGGAGAGGCAGTTAACTTCTGATGGCAGGCAATTAGCTGAGGTTTAACCGAGTACCATATTACACTGCAGATTAACACGACATTAACACGCTTCAAGATGGAGGAGATAAAGTTGAGGAATTAGGACAGCAAAGAAGCTTTAGGCCTAAACGTTCATTAAATAATGTAAAAGCGTATTTTTTATCATGAAAATATCATAGCAGGACAATTATTGGCTGCAGATGCAGCACAGGAAATAATCTGTTATTTTACAGACGTTGAGTAACATCGTGGAGTCTCATCTACATTTACATATTCCTCAGTCTATCGCTTTGGGAGTCTAATTTCATGTTTGGTCTTCATTTGATTATTTGGTCTACATTCCAGTACAATAAATGGAAATTAGCATTCCCTTTGGGATTTTTGAATCTTCAAGATTTACACATCTTGTCTGTTCTGACACTGTATCTAGATACCACAATGAGTTACCTCATGTATCTATTACACCCCCCCCCACCCCATCTTGAAATTACACACACACTAACTGAATAATTTATATTTGAAACATCTTATTCCAGTTATATCACTACACAGCTTTGTGTATGGAAAGAAAGGAATATGCAATGAGTGTTCAATTGAGTTTGTGAATGCTGCTGGTAATAAGATGCAGGAATCTGATGGGTTTGTGTATAATAATAACAACATATTATGGTACATTTCATGATAACATCATGGTAACACTTTACAACAGTGCAATTGCCACAAAACGTCACATGGACATCTTATGAAACAAGTGGGATGGTTTCCCGCTCGAGCACATGTGTCAGTGGGACATATTATGGGATGGCACCTCAGTACCTGTCTTGCGTATCCCCCCATCGGCAGGGCAGGTGTAGTCACTGGCGGCCAGCAGGAAGCAGGTCCCCTCGCTCCTCTGGTCCTGCTCCCTGGTGCTGGAGCGGCGCATGGGGACACGCTCCTCTGGGGACATGGTGAGGTCACTTCCTCCACTGCAGTCTGCTGAGAGCACTGGATGGTGTTGGTGAGGGAGGGAGAGGGAGGGGGGGAGAACGACAGAGAGAAAGACAGAGAGAAATGAAAGAGAAAAAGAAAGAGAGAGAAAGAGAAAGATGGGGAAAGGTGTGGATGGGGGTGAGACAGTGAGGGGTCATGGGGTCAGGAGTCATGAGTGACATCAAACAGCCTCCTACATCAAGAGCACGTGCCAAATGCCATGAGGACCACCGCACAGCGGGAGAGAGGTCAACGCTCGTATAGAGAGGACACAGTCGATGGAATGAGTGGAGCCACGCTTTGGATCATGTTGCAGTGAAAGCATTTGCCCGGGAGAAACACAACAGACTTCTGTGTGAGAGATGTGAGAGTCACACCTTATGCTGAGAGAACACATTTATCTGGAAGAAATGTATGAGAAGACAAATCTGAATTTAGATACATCTCCAATGTACGCTACGGTACTGTACATTGGTGGTTCATTTAAAAGAAATCTCTGTGGGTGATTTACAGATTGAATCTTAAATGGCGTATAAAACCATGGCCCGCAGTACACTAATGAAATACAAATATTGTGTCTAGTGAAATAATTTATTGCTAAAAAAACCTAGGGCATACGCATACCCTGAGGAATTTCTTCATTATAATTCAAAGAAAGCAGGAACACGGAGGTCGACACTAATTTCCATCAATATCAGACGTGTCAGAGTACATTACTGACACAACCCTGCAGTGGAGAAACAGCCACCTACTCATCCAAACACAAAAGAACAATCCCTCCTTCGAGGCCAGACTGTCTATCCCTGACTTAAATCTTACACTAAAAAAGATATGCTGTATCTATATGTAAATATACAGTATATATATACTGTATATATATATACAGTATTTCACCCCCATCACCTTCATCCCACAACTCTCAATTCCATTCGCATGCCTCCCTTATCGCTGTGGCAATTTGACAAAAGCTGTGAGTCGAAAGTGTTCAATCTTTCACGGATGCAGAGGAGAGCTGCAGAGGAGGTGGAGACCGTTCAGAAGGGAAAACCCTTCCTGTTCCCCGAGGAGAGTCAGTCAAATGGCCTCCATTTTACACCTGGAATGAGATTTTCTTCTAGATTCCCCCTCTCCGTGTCTTCTCCTCTATACATCTGCACATAAATAACCCATTCCCCACCGGCCTGGGAAGCTCCACATGAATATTTCTAAGCCCTAGCCCTAGGGCCCTAACCCACTCCCACGCCTTCCCCCGCCCTCCCCCCGCCTCCCCCGCCTCCCCCGCCTTCCCCCACCCTCCCCCACCCTCCCCCCGCCCTTCCCCCGCCTCTCCCCTCCTTCCCCCGCCCTCTCCCCCCGCCTCCCCCGCCCTCCCCTGCCCTCCCCCCCACCTTCCCCAACCCTCACCTGAACGATGGCGCTCCGGGACCCTGCTCCCCTTCACGTGGCAGAGGTCGCCCTGCGTGCTGTTGCAGGTGGTGTTCAGGCAGGTGGTGTTCAGGTCGGGGGTGTTCAGGTCGGCCTTGCAGTAGATGGGGGAGCCCCCCTGCACAGCCTGGGGGATGTGTTTCTTCCTCTTCTTGGGCAGCTTCTGCTTGGCCATGGCCAGGGAGTAGTACATCCCAAAGTTATTCACGATGACGGGCACGGGCATGGCTATCGTCAGCACCCCCGCCAGGGCGCACAGGGCGCCCACCAGCATGCCCGACCAAGTCTGCGGGTACATGTCCCCGTAGCCCAGCGTCGTCATGGTGACCACCGCCCACCAGAACCCGATGGGGATGTTCTTGAACATGGTGTGGTCGCTGGCGGTGGGGTCGTTGGGGTTGGCGCCGAGGCGCTCGGCGTAGTAGATCATGGTGGCGAAGATGAGCACGCCCAGGGCGAGGAAGATGATGAGGAGGAGGAACTCGTTGGTGCTGGCGCGCAGGGTGTGGCCGAGCACGCGGAGCCCCACGAAGTGACGGGTCAGCTTGAAGATGCGCAGGATCCGCACGAAGCGGACCACGCGCAGGAAGCCCAGGACGTCCTTGGCAGCCTTGGACGACAGGCCGCTCAGCCCCACCTCCAGGTAGAACGGCAAGATGGCCACAAAGTCGATGATGTTCAGCACGCTCTTGATGAACTCCAGCTTGTCCGGGCTGAAGATGACCCGGACCAGGAACTCGATGGTGAACCAGAGGACGCACACGCCCTCCACGTAGGTGAGCGCGGGGTCCGTCTCGATCTCGTACTGCGGGCCCGGGTCTGGAAGGCTCTCGTTGCGCACCGGGTCCGTCTTGTTGACGATGGTGTTGAACGCCTCGTGGGTCTCCAGGCAGAAGGTGGTGATGGAGACCAGGATGAAGAACAAGGAGGCAAAGGCTACGAACTGAGAGAGAGAGAGAGAGAGAGAGAGGGGGAGAAAGAGAGAGGGAGATAAAGAGAGAGAGAGTAGAGAGAGAGAGAGAGAGAGAGAGAGAGAGAGAGAGAGAGCGATAGAGAGAGGTAGAGAGAGGAGAGGAGAGAGGAGAGATTAATAATTAGATACAATTACTACAGATTGATGTACATCCTATTAGCAAGCGCATTCAATAAACATTGAATGTTATGTCTAATACTGTATAAAAATAAAGATAGATCATAAGAAAGAAGATAGAAAGGTTCGCAAAACAAAGATGAGGTGTTTGGACCATGAAACCATGTATCGTTTTGAAGGTCTGCTTTTCAGAGCTGCAAGGAAGACAAAACATAACCATGCTTTCCAACTTTGTCCTCTCAGTAGCAAACAATGCTGCTGCAGCATCATCGACTACTACAGACACATGTTCACCCTGCTGCCGCTGACGAACAGGAAGCAGAGGTCACCTCTGGAGGTTTTCCTGCCACCCCCCGCCCTCCTCTCTAACTCTCACTATATGATTGTCTTTCCTTCTGTCTCTCTCTATATTCCCCTCCTCCCTTTTCTTCCTGGCTGGCCCAGGACTTTAGGCATATGGCCGTCCACAGGAAGCACTTCTCCCTCTGGCCTGGGACAGACACATGCTGGGGTAGAGCGGCCGGGGTTGGAGGCACGCTGGGACCGACTGGCCAAGGTTCTGTGGCCTGTCAGCAGCAAGTGGCACCCCTCTCTCCTCTCCCCTACTCTCCTCTCCTCTACTCTCCCCCCCTCTCCTCTCCTCTACTCCTCCTCTCCTCTCCCTCCTCTACTCCTCCTCTCCCCTCCCCTCCTTTCCTCATCTCCCCTCGACCCCTCCTCCTCCTCTCTCTCCTCCTCTCCTCCACTCCTCTCCTTTCTCTCTCTCGTGTCCCCGGGCTACAGTGTCTCCAGAACACGGTTCTCCGGAAGGCCCCAGGGCAAAGTCAGGCAGAGACGGATAAACAGCCCTCATGGGTCCTATTTGTTAGCCCTCGAGCCTCGTTTACTGGGCAGGTTCTCCCTCACTGATGGGGGTTGATGGGAAGGAGGAGAGGCTTCTGGGATGGATCTGGGATTACTGTAACTGGGATTGATCATGTTAGTCAACTGACAGTTATTAGAGACTAAAGACCTGAAGACAGACACTGTCTTACACACAAACCGTCACTGACATTTAACACCCTAATATCAAGGTGACACACAAATCCTTCTTGGACATATGGAGATTGAGCATGCTGCCACGATCATGCCGAAAGCACAAAGGGATTTGAGGAAGAAAACAAGGGTGATCCACATTGTGTCCACCGTCTTCTGAGCAAGAAAGAATACCATCACTTTGGTAACTTTGGGGACAAACAGCAGTATAAGTTTGAGTGTGTGTGTTTGTGTGTGTTTGTATTTGCCACAGGTGCACAATTTACCACTTTCCCTCTCTACACCCTCGATCAATTTCTCTTGCTCCGTTTTACTTCAATACTTAACCTTTCTTTAAGCAGGCATGGTGCAATTAAGACCGAAGCAGAGGGTCTGGCGTGACAGGCTCTCTTCCCAGAACCACATCACACTCTGTCTTCTGGTTGGACGGCATGACTCACACCGTCTTGCTCAGTGTATTGCTGGCACTATGTGGGTCACCCTCGTTTCTTTGTAAGTGCAACTGTGCTTTCAGAATAGTAGCATGCTCCATGGTTCCTACACTGTTTTATACATATTTCTTTAACAGTACATATCATCATCTTCACTATTTATTCATAAAATAATTTTGGACCAAAAGGTTTCCGTCAAACTACTCATCCATGAATCAGTGAACTGGCAACTCAATCATGAATATGTATTAAATCCCACACATATTCAGGACAACAGCTGTGTATGACGGTGGTGGATCGATTGTAAATGTTAAAGTAGTACGCAGGACATCAGCTCAGCTGTTACCGGAAGTTTGATGATGAAATCTAAACATCTGTTCACAGGAGTTCGTTTTTGATATTTCCTTTTTTCTACTTTCTATTGTGAAACAACTGTTATTTCAGCTCCATTCATTACAAAAACAATACTTTTTCACCGAGACAGATTGTGTTTGTTTAGTTTGCCCCTGTGCAGAGTATACCAAGCAAACAAAAACAGACAGTGTAGTCATGAACATTAAACGTGGCCACGCGACAACACATGCTAAATGCTGCATCTTCAGAGAAGAACAACTGCTGCTTCATGCTGGGGTGTAATGTAGTGTCACATACACGTGTGACAGGATGACAGGATGTGCCTCATCCTCACTCTCTCATTATAGTCCCCTCTATGGCCTGTAACGACCAAATGATGTCACTCGACACGCGTGCACACACACACACACACAGACACACAGGAAGAGGCTAAGAGAGAGGCAGACAAGAAGAGAAGAAGATGAAAAGAAGAGAAGAAGAGAAAACATGCGCATGTCTTCCCTTCTCCCTCCCTGCTTTCCTGTCTTTATAAACATAGCTGAAAAAGCCCCCCAAAAATACATTGATAAAAGAAGAGATCAAACTGTTTTTGTTTGTATTTCATATGACACGCTCTGCATTCTATAAGACGTTCCAAGCACGTTCTCATACTTAAATAAATCCTGTTCTGGGAGGAGAAGAGGGCCATCCCTCAAGGGGAGATGCTCAGCACACGTACAGTTTAACCTCCTATCACCAGCCGGTGAAATAAGGCTCCTTCTCTCTTCCTCTCCCTCTACGGGGAACTGCTCCAATCAGCTGGCCTATCAGCCAACACAAACAGCCCGACGGGAAGCAAGTCGCAGACGAGACCCGATGCGCGGGTCGTTCTTTAGGAGACAAATCGTATCACTTTGTCGGGGCGCCGCAGCCTGGAGCTGTGTGTGGACGCGCGGAGACACGAGGAGGACGGCAGACAACACAGTTCAATCGTGCGACCGACAGACCAGTCTGACTGGAGGCAGGAGAGTCAGACAGGCACACTGACACTGGAGCTGGGCCGGGGGGATACGATGAACTGTAACTGATACAATGATGGCTTTCACCAAGAAGGGGAGGGGAGAGAATGCAGGCTGGGAGGATGATGAGAGGGGTACTGAGGTGGGGAACGCTTCACCAGAACAGAAGGACATTCTCAAATCGTTGCCGTGTTGGGCTACATCCACGGGGAAACAATCCCTTCCCAGATCAGGCCTTCGCAATCCTCTTCGTAAACAGCCCGGCATATCCGGCCAATCAGAAAGTCTGTTACTGGCGCCTCTTCAGGACCTCCACCATCTGTTTTGACGCCGTGGATGTGGAGCTTTGCAGCCCGGCTCCGTGAGGAGCAGTTCAACACCACATGACTGAGAACAGCCATACTGTCTTGGCTCTGTGCCCCCCTCCCCCCCCCCACGCCCACGCCCCCTCCCCCATCACCACCCCCATAAAGCGTGTGTGACATCACCACATAGAGGGAGATCCCGAAGTTTTCTCAGATTACCCCCCTCACCACCATTACCAGCAACTCAGCTCCCGTCCTTGACCCCATCCCCGACACTTCCCTTTCCCATCCACCCACTACACTGGCTTATTTGTGATTGGTGGTTTGGGCTAGTTGGAACAGCTACGGCAGAGCGAGCCAGTCTGTTCCGCCTGGATGCACCGTTGTAATGCACTCTCACTTCAGGAAGACCGGAGGCAGTGGCTATACCCTGCGCAGGGACGCACAAACACGCTCCATCAGGGCTGCGAACACACACAGACCAGCTTCAGTACCCCACACACACACACACACACACACCGAGAGGCTCCAGCTGGGAACAGGGACCCCAGGCAGACCCCCGTCTGCAACTCCTGTCTGCTCCTGCCTGCTGCTCCTGTCTCTTCAAAGACCCTCTGACATCACAGCGCTGACATCACAGCAGTGTCACACTGGGGAACAACCACAAGGACCCTGATGACAGGGGGAAGACCATGCAGCCACAATCACACACGTGTACACATGACAGGCGGGGATCACACATCCAGAGACATCATCTCCCTGCAAATATAGCATCTGTTGGCCCTATGTCTAGCTATCTGGTTTCCTACCTGTTCTGAAATTAGACTACAAACCAAAAAGAGCGCACTCTACTGTGATTGGTTGATTACCTGGTTGATTACCTGGTTTTAACAACCCACATCACGCAAATAAATAACGTACATAAGTTGCCAAACAACCCGATTTCTCTCTCAGCCACATCTTATAGGGGACCAAACCAGAGATAAAAGACACTCATATAAAGTAAATGGCCAGCAGCACCGTGGAAATGATGATCACACAGAGATACTGAGGATTATCTGGGAGAAGCGAGGCGACAGGACAAGTAATAGATTGTCCCATGTTACAATGAAGTCCCCAAACAAAGACTCCTTTTATCACACCACAGCCTCCACTTCTCCCCTCATCCACTGCCGCCATGGTAACGGCGCCTTTCTCTTTTTTTTTGACAGCTCGAGATGGTGAAACGTTGATGTGGGAGAGAGAGAAAGAGAGAGAGAGAGGGAGGGATGGAGGAAAAGAGAGAGAGAGAGAGAGAAAGAGAGAGGGAGCGAGGGAGGGAGGGAGGGAGGGAGGGAGGGAGGGAGGGAGGGAGGGAGGGAGGGAGGGAGGGAGGGAGGGAGGGAGGGAGGGAGGGAGGGAGGGAGGGAGGGAGGAGAGAAGAGTAGCAGGAGGTGGAGAAGACAAAAAATTAATAGTCTAGTTTTGTTATTTGGCAGAGAAAGGAAAAGGGATTTCCCCCTGTCTCTCTCTTACTCTTTCTCTCTGTCTCTCTGTCGCTGTCTATTTCTGTCTTTTTTTTTCTCTTCTCCAACACAAATGGAAGAGTGATTTCTTGTGTTGAAATATGACAAAACAAGAAGCAATAATGACTGGGTGGTCGCTTTACTGGATTGCTGATTGGCCCTTTATTTGTAAAAAAAAATGCAGGCTTGTGTTAAAATGGACCAGATTAGATTTTTGATTGATGAAAATCGAAAAGGTTGTATTCAGATAATCACCGAGGAATAAATGAGAGATAACAAAAGGAAGGTTTGTTCATCCTCTGTCATTCAATTTCTCTCTGTCTTCTCCCCTCTCTTCTTCCACGGTTTCCCCCTTTCGCTCTCTCCGTCTCCCTCTCCCAGCAGTCTCTCATGCTCGTTATACATCCTGCCATGACATGACAGCCCTTCTCGCTTGGGGAACCCTTTCAAACCCACAGCTTTTGGCAACCCACCAGATGACGGGCTACAAATAGCATATCAAAAAATTTCAGGCGTTCTAATTTGAATAATTCATTGTCACTTTAGCTCGTGAAGTAGATGTGGAGGGGCGGAGGCACAGACAGTTTAGTAATCCACGCCAGACACAGCGCTGCCGGTCTACGCGGCATCCGAAGGTCTACCGGAATGAGAGGTGAAACACAGTCATGTCCGTCTGCCCGCAGCCTACTGTGCCATATATCTGCTGCGGGCCAATTAAAGATGAAAGGAGGCAGCCCATTAGCTCGTTCGTAACTGTCAGTCATCAAAGAGGTACGAGGGGTGGAAAGTTTTACAAATACACAATACAGGTCAGAGACAAACACAATGCCCACGTACCACACGACAACAGGTATAAATAGTCAAGGAACTCAGTGTCCCCATAGGCTCAGATGTATATATACAAAGGATGTCTGTATAGATAAACATACTGTATGCAACACAATAGATGTCAGTGGATGACCAGTGTCTTTGCAATGGATGTGCCAGGGGGGGTGCCTGTCGAATGGCATCTCATCACGTTGTTTAACAGCTTGGCAGACATCATGGTACAGACTCAACCGGGACTTCACATAAACACAGAGTAGTGTGATTGGGTCGTGTGCCGATCGTTCCGTTCGCTGACGTCGTCTGAAGGGGATTCGTAGCGTTGCCGAAAGATCCCTTTTCAGGCCAAATAAGCAGAGCCGCTTTCTGTGTGGCAAATGTGTTCTGTGTGTCTGCTCAGAGCAGAGCCCAGGCCTCACATCAATGGGGCCTCTAATGGAACTTCATTTGACTGAGGAGATGTAGGGAGGCAGAAGTGGCAGCCATGTTAATGGATAGCAGAGGTGAAGATCAGTCACAGACATTCAACAACTCCACTTTATAATGTCTGCGGTCACATCCTGGTCCAAGTTCTATGATCCCTGATTTGACAACAAACAAAAAGCAGTAATCTCTCGAGAAAGATCAAATGTGATTTGATACAGTTGTACTCTGTTTGATCCTTCCTACGTAACTCCCATCCTTCAGTTGTCATCTTCCTCTCATTCTTTATTCTTTTCCTCCGTCCTTCTTTGTGTACAGTATGTGTGTGTGTGTGTGTGTGTGTGTGTGTTCATGAGAATGTGTATCTGGCTGTGTGTATGGTTCTAAATGCACGTGCACAAATGTATGTGCATCTGAGTGGGTGTCAGAATCCACACTTCTGATGCGATAAAAACCAAGTCAGCCCTTCATGGGTTCCTGAATACATGAATATATCATTGTCATTTTAAAACTAACAAACACACTATCAAAGTACAGGGATACATTAATGAAAAAAGAAGCCTAAGGCTCTGACAAACTTTTGTGTCTCCTCCCATAGAACCAAGCGCCACACTTCCTCCCCCCTCTCCCCCCCCCTCTCCCCCCCCCTCTCTCTCACACACTAAACCCTTGATCATTTATTGCTGAGAACAACCAGTCGCTCCTCGACTAAACAGGGCTGTTATTTGTCACTCCTGTTCTCAGATGAGTAGTCTGCTCCATATTGGCTGTGCTTTATTTAGTAAAGCACCACCCAAGTGGGTCAGGCACAAATAGCAGGGTTGGGAGGGTCAGCCACACAGCATTCTGGGTACTTTCTGGGGGTATATGGACCCCTGGTTCCCCCAGGTGGGAGAACCGGGCCAGAGAAATGCCGCTCGGGGAGATGGAGCAGGGGCCAAGTGCCCCCTAGTCTGGTGGCATAAGGGAACTCTGTTTATGGTGCAGCCCCCACCTTACCTCACCTCACCTCACCCCCTCCCACCCCACCTCCCCACCAACCTCACCCACCCCACCACCCCTGAAAAACAGCATTCTAAAAAATCAGGATTGATTTTTAAAAGTGATGTGTTATAAACTCCCCCCCACACCCCTAAACCCACCCAAAGGAAGCACGAGGACATCTAAAAATAAACCTTTCAGGGTTCAGATGAGACACAGGATATGATACCCCGTGCAGAGCCTCAGATCACAGTTAAAAAAAGAGAAACAGAAGCACAATCCGGATGATTCAGTTAACCCTCCTCTTTCCTTTGCCGTGTCATTTCAGAAAATCATCTCTATTTAGCTTTGCCATTACTGCTGGGCTGTGGCCTCTGGATAGAGGATGATGACAGGGATGAGTCCGTTTCTATGGCGACATCGGTCAGTGCAAAGGAGGTGACGGGAGTTGATGTCAAGCAGTGTTCTCAAGACGAGGCCAGGCGTGACAATGCCTGGGCCGTCGTCCCGACGACCGGCGGGAGAACGTGTATGACAGCTTGGCCCCCGGGGTCGACGTCCAGACGACCTTATCCCTACTGCTTACTGTTCACAACAGTCAGGCACCGTTGGACGCCGCTGTACCCATGGTAACGGCCAGAGGGATGGCTTTGGCGGATGGGCTAGCCCCTCACCTAGCACTTATCGTTCCCTCCAGGCTAGTTGATATGACAACCACCGACGCCACAAAAACACACAGCACGGTGGCCACGTTGAGCCAGTACTCCATATTGTTTCGTTTTGACGGGTAATTTGATCCCTGCTGGGTAGTTTGCCGTTGACTCACTGAAGGTCACTGTGTGAAGGCTATCCTTAGAGTCCGTCTCACGCAGGGTTTGAATTACACATCGACTCATGGGGGTGTCCCGGAAGTGGTGAAGTGAGCAATTTCGAATGAATTGACGGGGGTGCCGTATAATATTTATAAGCATATGGGCTGGTGTGATTAGTCGAGGGAATGCCTGAAGCCCCTGAGGCACATGGATGGTCATTTGAAGCAGGCATTAAGCGACGTGCAGTATCAGAACACCCTCAGAGACAGGAACGATGCTCGGAAAAGATCGAGTGAAGGAGTCACTGAAACAATCCATGTTCACTCTTTCTCCTCGCTCTGGCCCAAGGACACACATACACACACACACACACACTCACACACTCACACACACTCACCAGCAGAGTCCACACGAGGCCTCTCTGCCTGCATGTGTGATGCAGGCCATGGGGATACATTCATAAATGACTCCTATACCGGACCTCAAGACTGGACTTTTACTGTAAAAGCAACGCTGCCTGTGGCAAAATGTAAAAAAACCTATTTCCTATTTGCCAGTCTCATAGAGGAGTGCAGTACAGCTCGCCTGCTCCCACAGGAGGTTCCAGAATAGAGAGAGGATCATGCCTGGTCACTGTCATAAATACAGGACTTGGTGTCATGTGCCGTCTGTTGACAGCATTCGCACAGAACTTCTGTTTGAGGACAATATTGCCTTGCATGGAGGACATCACGGAATTTAAAAGCTACTAATTACCGGGAGATGGTAAAAACACTGACCTCTGTGTAAATAATCAGTGCTCACACAATTAGTACGTATCAGTAAATCATTGATTAGTGAGTGTATTTACTCAGTACTCAATGTAAATATTGTTCCAGTCAGCTTCCATTCCCTCTCTCTGTCTGACCCACCATCCTATCTGGTTATGTGGCTTTGTTTGATATTCAGTACTATGGGTGGATACTGTGTACAGACAGACAGACAGACAGACAGACAGACAAACAGACAGACAGACAGACAGACAGACAGACAGACAGACAGACAGACAGACAGACAGACAGACAGACAGACAGACAGACAGATAGATACCTTATTCATCCCATTGGAGAAATTACGGAACGTACAGTAGGGTACTGTGGGTATACAGTACAGTATGATGGGCAGGAATTTCTAATAGGGTTTCTTGAGCCTTTGCAGCCATTTGTTCCTCAGACAAGATCAAAGCGATCAGCACAACAAACGGCTGTTTTGTGCGTTGTCGCTAATCTATTTATGGTGCGCTCCCTGAATTATTAATACAAGTAGTGCTTTCAGCCTGCACAGATTGGCCCACAGGTAAGATAGCTAGATAGTCTATTTGTAGCACACATGTATAGATCGAACTTGATATTGTAAAATACTACAGTCCGTAATATAATATGGAAATAGTTTAATTCTAATAATTGCAAAATTATTGCAAATTGGTAAAAATGTACATATTTAAAGGAAAAATAGTTGCAGATGCTTGTTAGTGCAGTAAATGTATGTACATGTGTTGGAACGGAGCAAGAGAACAACAAAAGGAGACAGAGAACACAAAAAGGAGAGAGTGAAAACAGAGAGATAACGCTGAGAAGATTCACATTACCCATATTGGACCTCGTACTAATCTATCCAGCTTTCTGCCCTTGCTCTCATCCTTTTCTCTGGGTATCGGCTTCCGTAACTAACCACACTCCTCGCCCTTCCCCAAAGCCCGGACGAGGTCTCCAAGACAAAGTACTGGAATCCTTCACCAGCCCGCACCCCTCCCTCCATCCCCCGCAACTGCACTCCAAGCCCCACAAAGTGGAAACATTCTCAATGATTATTTCTTCTCAAGGTCAGACAAAGAGATAGAGCCTAAGAAAGAGAGCGCGAGAGAGAGAGAGAGAGAGAGAGAGAGAGAGAGAGAGAGAGAGAAGAGAGAGAGAGAGAGAGAGAGAGAGAGAGAAAACGATAGAAGGGTGGGATGGAAAAACGGACACACACAGGACGGAGAGGGCAAGAAATGGAGGGAGGGAAAGGTCCGGGTGCATCCATCCATCCCATCCTCAGTCTTCCTCGGCCAGTATAAAACCTATCTTTTAAAAACTCCAAAGTGGTCATCAGTCACACCTGCTCTCTGGTGGCTATCTGGAGATGAGGAATGACCAATGGGCTCGTCTGTTGTTGTGGAGTGTGCGCCACGTCCCAGTAGTCCTGGCCATTCTGGGGAAACGACACCACATGAATCAACACCACCCCACGCCCCCCCACCCCCTTCCCCACGCCGCCCCCCCCCGCACCCTTTCACACTCCCAGTCCTGATTTAACCTCACAGGGAGGTGAAAAGGGATTTACAATTGCCTTTACAATTGCAGGTGGACGATGGGGACAATTTTTATCAACTGACAAGGTGAGTGATAGAGGCAGTTGTGCGGTTGCCTGTGGCTTCACAGCGCTGGGGTTACACATTTGACCCTCAGGAAAAAACACTATCCCAAGAAAACAACTTGGTCCACAGCAATGCGACTGTCTGGGAGTGTTAGGTTAGCCTTGGAAGCAAAGTCAGTTGTACACAACAGCTCCATCTGCATCAAGAACAGACTGACTCGTTTAGTTGAGACAAGCAGCACATTAAAGAGAAATAGAATAACGCTCATGCATATCATTTTGACAACAGTCCTACGTGAAGAGATAGCATTCTACACACAATGACAGTCCGACATCCAAAAGGACTTCATACAGAAGCACATGCTAGGCGTCTGTGTGCGTCTGTTAGCTCTGCTGTGTGACAGGTGTGGATGAAGGAGGACTCCAAGGAGGAAGAGGAGGTCAGTGACCCAGCCAGGCCCACGCCGGACCCCTTATTCCAGCGTTACGCCTGATTGGCTTGATATGACAGTGCTATTTCCGTCCTCAGAGCTCACTAACTTCTGCCCGGTGACAAATCACCAATCTGACACCCCCTGGCAGCCATTTTACACTTAAACTCTTCCTTGCCTGTTTGCGTTCCAGGTCTGTAAATAGACAGGCTCCAAAGTAACAACACAGGAGATTATGAAAGAAAAAAAGGACTAAAGAAAAACTTGGATAGGTGGCGGACGGCCAGGAATCAAACACCTGGAGAAGGCTATAAATAAAGAGAGAGGAATAAATGGGCCAACCAGACACTTTCCCGGGATTGATCACTGCTGTTTTTCGGAGGGAAAGTGCAAAGTGGAGATGTGCTGTCCCACAGAGCGGAGAGAAAGTATTTCCTTCAAAGAAGAGAGTGAAGAGGAGAGGGGCTCGCCAACAGGATCAGTGCCAGGACGGCCGACTCCATGCCAAAAGGGCTCACATCTCATCCTATACCCTGTGTGCTGGGCAGGTGTATAATGTTACACACTCATATGGGGCAGAGGGGGAGGCAGGAAGGAAGAAGGATGACCACACAAGACAGGAGTGCACTGCTTCAGCCACAGACTCCAACAAGGACGGGACATTTTGAAGTTGTCGCAAGGTGCTTTTAAAAATATCTCATGAACCCAAAGAGCGCCGACTTATAGCCTTACTGTAATATCACGGGGTAGACCTAGTTAAAACGATAGTTGCATCATTCTGTTCAAATGCAAGCCGGCTTGCTCATGTAGGTCAGGGTAAAAAGTGTCAAAGTCACAGAGACACAGAGAGAGGAACGCAAGAGGTAGAACCCAGGGTTCCCGTTTCTCCCTGGAGGGTAGAACGTTTCTAGCTCTCCCGAACGGATCACCTGAAGTTCCTTGAGGTGACACGGGGTGCTCTACTTTCACCGCCTGCACTGGAACCCTCCTGCTGCCACACAGGACAGAGGAGAGGGAGCTTCGAGGAGGAACACACTCGTACAGGAAGCACACAGTCAACACACTGTACACACATCAGAACTCTTCGCATGCATCTCGCTTTCTCTGACACTTAATCTTCCCTCTTTACCTATCACAATGGAAGCCATGAATGAGTAAGGATGGATGCAAATGGAAGGCTGAGTGAAGAAAATGATCACACAAAACTTTATATCATTACTGGACCAGAGAGCCAACAGATCGCAATGATGCGTCAGGCCAGTTGGTTAATTATTCTTCCAGAGTTCATTTTACCCCTCCCACCCATTTAGAGAGAGGACGCTTGTCTCTGCAACGTCAACGTGTAAAACACATCCTACATCACCTATTTCCCCTGTAGGCGTGGCCTCTGTTCAGGGCCTATGTTGATTGTTCTTGCCGAACAGGAAAGTGCCACTAAGAGGTTTGGAGTCCTTCCTGTTAACAGTTCCTGCACTTAAACAGTAGCCTTCCGGTTTAATGGCTATTGATCCCCAGACCCCAGTGTTCACAGTTTCATAAACCACATCCCTGAAGTGAGTAGCTAGCCAGGGGGAAGTTCAGTAGGCCAAGATGGCGAGCTATTCCAAGACTGTAAACCATTCACGTGCATTATTAATACGGGTACTTTGAAAATTATTGGGAAAACAAATAGATTTGGCGAACAAATGGATCTGTATCAAACAAATACGCCACATTTATTTGAACGCAACATGCATCGGTCCACAGCCACAAACCCGACCCAGTGTCAGAGAGAATGTCAGCCTGACAGCCTGACAGCCGTACATCAGAGGTGTCGGTCGTGGTGAGGGACATTACTCATCTCTAGAGCAGCAACCGAGCGCTCCGACCACAGCGCTCCCTGGGCGATGACACAGCGGAGGATATGATATGAGCAGCCCAGTGACTCACGGGGGCTAGCTGGACGGGGGGCGGGGGGGGGGCACAGTAGTCAGTCACAGGACCAATAAGGGTGACACACACCAGCCGGCGGATGCACTGTCGCGGGGACACATGAGGCGCGCTGCTATTACGAGAGCGTCTGGGTTCCCGGGTGAACAATGAGGTAGGTCACAGGGACGCTGGATTCCGACCCCTGCACGCACGAACGCTCGCGCACTTAAACACACGCACATCCCATAATCACCTCTATTTGGAGGGGTTAAGAAAGAGCCTCATAAAATGTGGCCTTTGCTAGACATTAATGTGTCCCCGGGCCCCAGGACTCCCGTTCCACCCTGACAGGTTTACGCATCCCTTCTGACATGACCCCTCAGTGTGCCCAGGGACACACCGAGCACGTATGGCCATAGGCATGGATCCTCGGGCACAGAGGGCGGTGAGGAGAGAACAGAGAGCACAGGGGAGGAAAAAGAGGGAGAGCGTGAGGGGAGGAGAGAGGGGGGGCTGGTGTGAAGAGAGAGAGGGGGGTGAGTGAACAAGAGGTAGGGGTCAGGGGAAGGGAGAGAGGGGTCGAGAGAAATGGAGAGGGGGGGTGAGGGGAAGAGAGAGAGTTAGAGGCAGTGGCGGAGTGTTTAGGAAGTGTAGCCAGGGTGTATTCCCAGTCGATGAAACCTTATCCAAGAATGTTTCAGGGCATAGAGCCATGTACCCCTGAGAACTTGCGAGAGCCATGATATACTACTTGTTGAAAAAAATCCTGTCCTCGGGTTTGTCAGTGTTTTCTCTTTTCTAGTAAGCAAGCCAGACAACACAAATGCCCCATGGTCCGATTGCTGATCGTAAAAGACGGTTTTCTTGAGCCTACCGAAACATAAACATTGTTGGGTTCCAATGAAATAGCTCACAGCCGCTCCAATACTTCATCCTTTCTTCCCCTGTCGTTTCTGCCGCAGCCAAGAATATTCCTCCAATCTGGGTTTGTGAAGGAGACAGAGCACATGCTACCTTTGGAGGGAGAAAAGAGTGTCTGTGTGTGTGTGTGTGAGAGAACAGGGGTGAGAAAGGAGAGTGGGTGGATTTGTGTGTTGGGTGTGTATGTGTGCGTGTGTGTGTGTGTGTGCATGTGTGTGTGTGTGTGTGTGTGTGTGTGTGTGTGAAAGAGAGAGTGTGCGTGTCACATAGTGAGAGAAAGAGAGAGAAGGTGAAAAGGAGAACGAGGAGAGGAGACAGGGGAAAGAGAAGAAGAAATAGGAGAGGGAAAAGGGAAGGAGACAGAGGAGAGAAGGAGAACCAGGAGAGAGAGAAGGAAAGAGAAAGAGGAGAGTGAGAAACTAGAGAAAGAGGAGAAAAGGAGAACCAGGAGAGAGAGAAGGAAGGAGAAAGAGGAGAGTGAGAAACTAGAGAAGGAGGAGAAAAGGAGAAACAGAAGAGAGAGAAGAAAGGAGAAAGAGGAGAGTGAGAAAAATCCGAGAGATGGAAACCATGTTCCCTTCACCCCCAGGACATCACTCAGGGCCAGGGGGTCTGTGTCCTGCATTATGGAAATACGGCATTCTCCCCGTCATCAGCCTGTGCAGTGCTCCACTGAATGGCCCCTGCAATCCGCTCGGAGGATGTGGGGTTTTAAATAGCTCCACACAGCCCCTTTCCAGGCCAGGTAATACCCTACTATCAAACCTTCTAGAGGACGCCATGGCCTCAATACATTGCAAAGGAGATCCCTTTTTCTCCAAAGGACTACTTTGAGAGTGCTTTTGATCAGTTACCAAAAGCTTTTTCCTCTTCTCAAACTGCTTACAGAGGCGCAGTGGTGGAGCATAATTGTTAGCGTATAATGCTAACGTGTCAGTCAGTGTGATTGACAACTTGGACCAGGATGCCAGCCCTCTTGGTGTGACACTGAATATTACATTTACCCTCAGAGGTACCAGGTAATATCTATGCAAATGGGGATATTTTAAGTCAGATCACTGAACATATTTCCATGACTTTGAGCGAAACATCACCTCAGTTTCATCGTTCATGTCCTGTAGCATCCAAACACGACAGTACAGTGTGAGATTTCTTGTGTTTCTCTCGTTCTCTCCTTTCTCTCTCTCCCGATCCACATCTTTCTAACCGTCTCATGGATTTTGTAGGTACAGTAAAGCAGGAAATCTATCACACACCATCTAGAATCTTCTAGAATCTCACAAGAAATGTCACTCAGCAGTTTGTTCAGACCTGCTGGAATATCTGCTTGGTATTTGTTCAGGGGCTTCTCTCTGCATTCAGACCATGTGGAGCTCTGTAACACTCTTACTCACTCTGACTCCACTCTCTTAGCTTTTCACCAGTCATTTGGCACAACCCAGTTAGCACCTGTGTGAGGGCCTGGGAGAACTGTCGCAGTCCACAGGGATTAGCCTCTGGGGTGGTCCCCATTCCACCACTCAAACACTGTGAGTATGTGGGTGGCGTGAGGCCCCGGGGCAGAAGGGAAAGTCCTGAAATATCTCCACCATGGCTGGGAAGATTCCTCAACCTTTCCCCGCAGTCAGGCACACCACCACCCCCACCATCACCACCACCACCTGGGCCTGGGGCTGTGACTGCACGCCCGACCTCCTGAGTGGGTTCATATGTCACTGTACATTACAGGGCCTGCAGGTTCCATCAGGAGCAAGGCCTGGAGAACGGGAGCCTGGGGGACACGGTGTGATCCGGCCATAAACATTGCCGCGGATGGAGAGGATCATCCAGAGATACTGAACACTGGGATGGACAGGTTTTGATGGCGAGAGTTGTGTTTACAAAGAGTTTCAATTGTGATCTCACAAATTGAGAGACAGAAGGAACAACAAAGAGAAGGGAGGGGGAGAAGGGGGGGTTAGACAGGGAGAGAGAGACATAGGGAGACATGGAGAGAGGAAAATGAAAAGAGAGAGAGAGAGAGAGAGAGAGAGAGAGAGAGAGAGAGGAGAGAGAGAGAGGAGAGAGAGGGAGAGAGAGAGAGAGAGAGAGAAGGAGTGATCTATACAGGGAGAGGGAAAAAGGGAGAAAGAGGGAGAGAGTGAGACAGAGAGAGGGCAAGAGAGGGAGCCAGGGAGAGAGAGAGGAGGAACTACGGTCATCTATAACCCATGGTTATCGCCTCCTCTCATCGCTGCCGTGTTACTCTCAGATGTCAGGGTGCTGGTTCCATGTCAACGGGCCACAACAGACACATAGCAGGACAGATCAAAGCAGCCACTCTGACAAGTTCAGCCAAGGGAGGCTTCGATGTGACGCGAGCAATTACAGTAAGCTGAGAGACGGGAGACGGCCAGGCCTCTTCCTGATGGGTAGTGACCTCGTCTTTTAGCATTTGGTGAAGACGTTTCTTCATTTATTTATTTAATGATCTTTTTTTCTTCTTGTCCGTTCTACTTATATCACGCCAGAAGATCAGGGGTTTGACGCTTGTGGGTGTGTGCGTGCTTACAGTACCTGCATGTGTGCCTGTGCCTGAGCGTGTGTATGCATGTGTGGCTCCCTGTGCATGCCTGTGCATGCGAGCCGGACACACATTCAGGCGTGCATGCGTACAAGTACGCACACACGCACACATGTGTGTCCGGGCCAGTTTGACTGTGTGTGGCGGCGCACGTGTGCGTGCCTGTGTGTATGTGTGTGAGTGCCTGTGCGTGTCTGTGTGTTTGTGAGTGCCCGTGTGTGTGTGTGAGTTTTAAGCTCCCGTGGTCAGAGTTGCAGGAGTGACGTTAGTAGATGATCATGTGACGTTGGGCTTGGTGGGCTAGGCCAAGCGTGGCACAGATGGTGTCAATGCAGGGCTTCTCCAGTGCCATGGGTCTCCTGAGGTACGTCAGTCAGACCAAGCCCATCCACACACGAGGGGAGAGAACACAGCATACTGTCCTAGGACCGCTAACAAGACTTACTACTGGAGGAACAAGACAGTGTTGAGGACACACCTGAGACCCAGGAGTCATACACCTGGTCCTGCTACTGGTCATATTTCCCCCTCACACCCTACTGGAGAACCTGGCTACCTCATTAATTGGGGCGTTTCCGTGATTGTTATATTATGAAATTACCTTCATTCTGCAGCATGGAGAGAGAGAAGGAGAAAGAGAGAGAGAGAGAGAGAGGGAGAGACAGAGAGAAGGAAAGGTAAACAAATAGAGGGAGAGGGAGAGAATCAGAGAGAAAGGGAGAGATGGAGAGACAGCCAGCCGCTGAGGAAGCTAACCCAGATGTAGCCTCTCCGTGAGCCCTGACACTCTTAATAAGAATCCCTAATGAGCAAGCAGGCAGATGAGAGATGAGAGAACCACCGCCTGCCGCCGCCACCAGCGTCCAATCAGATCTCGAGACTTGGAGTGCAGAGGACAAGGTGTGTAATAGTCTCAGACACGGATGGGGGGGGGCGAGGTTACAAAGGGCTGAGGAGCGGGTTGTTGCTCGGGAGGGGTGATTTGAAGGAGTCAGGGCTCCCAATCACTCCTGGCGGTCAGTTTGGATGGCCGCCACAATGAGCCATTGGCAGCAGCGTGGCGTGGAGAAGTGGAGAGCCGCCCTCTCTCCACATCCACGACTCCGGCTCTGGGTCCTAGTGCTGAAGGATTCACGGTTCAGCGCATGGCTGCGAGTGAATAGCATAATTGGCTATGTCTGAGGGGGGCGGAGATATGAGGGTGCTAGTAAGAAGAGGCTGTATTTACATGCTGGGTTGGTGAGTGTATTTAGACACACCATGGCATTTATATCTGACACAGTAGTCAGGGGAGCTGACACATATAGTATTCGAAAACACGCACGCGCGCACAGGGAACTTGATGAGCGTCAAAGTAGCTACATCATGAGCTGTGATATTGACAGCTGTTCACTAGTAGGCTTCTTGTGGAGTTTGCATTTCTGCACCCTGCAGTGTGAGTTGGAACTCTGGAAAGTTCAGAGTCTAAAGATCCTTGGTGTCCTTTCGTCCAGACAGTCTCTGAGTTACACTTGAGCTTGGCTTATGGCAACAGGAATTCAGGCTTTCGGACTCTAGTTTTTTGCTACAGCAAGCTCAAAAGTGTAATCCCTCCAAAGTCAAGCTGTTTACCTCAAATCAGGCTTTATTCAGCATCTGGCAGAACGTGATATCAGAGGTCATTTAGATAAGCCCTAAACACATGGGTGACTTTGCTTTTTTTTTCTCACCCGCTCTCTCTTTATCTCTCTCTCTCTCTTGTCTCCTCTCTTCTTCTTTTCCTCCTTATCTCTGATTCTCTTTCTCTCGCAATACCACTGTTTCTCTCTCTCTCACACACTCACACACACTGGACTAGTGGCCCTTTTCAGGGTTTTAAACTGTGTTGCTGTGGAAGAGGCGTGGATATTTCGAGGAGATGCTTTGGAGTCCAACCCTGATGAGAGTTCACCCAGATCCTGGAAAAATGAGCCCAAAAAAGGACACCACCCTGGCCAGAGTTAGTCTGACAGAGCACCATGGAAAACCAGAGACGAGGGCAAAAGTAAACACAACAATCTTTCACATGGATTTCACTGATCCATCTTCTTATCAATATAATAGTAAATACTAATATTACAATTATTACTAGTATTAAAGCTACCTTGGCCACGCCAACACAGCAGGACTAGGAACAGTATGATGACAGAAATGGGTTTAGTTTTTGGTTCCAGTCCAAATATGCATTTCAGGCTACATCAACAAGCGCAATATTTCTTATCATCTCCTTTTCCTGCATGCATGAAGACCTGCAAAGCCCAGAAGCAGGATTTAAAAGGCTCCTAGTTGACACAGGTGTCTATTTTAAACATTTCCTTTTCATAATGACGAGGTAAGAGAGCTGGTAACTGGAGAAGCAGCTGAATGCCAAGAAGCTTTATGGGCTAGCGGTGGCACGCTAGCTGAAGCCTCTCAAACTCTTGTCAAATATCTCAAGAACACAAACGACACGCCGCTAAGCTAATGTCAGCCATAGCCATGAGAGACGGTCTCTACCACATGTGATATTTAAATGAAGCTCTAAAATAGCCTGAGTCCTCGGCCCGACAGGAGTCTACAAACCCAAATGCAGTTCCCTTTTCCCAATGTGAGTCCAGGCCCAAGAAAAAGCATCAAATGGCTCTGCGTTTTAACGATCATGGCAGTCAAGACACTCTCGAGGCATGCTACTGGAACATGCCGTGATAGGGTTGACAGATACTTTGATATAAATAGGGAGGTATCTTATTAACTGACATTTAAGACTGTGCTACTGTACTGATCATCTTAAAGATGCAAACTACTATTTGATGGACTGTCTGTTACAATATTTACACCTAGTGGCAGATAACAAAATATTTGTCTTTCTACAGCTCTAACTTTTTCCCATCTCTCCTTGGCTGGAAAACTTGACAAGGGCATCTCTGCTGAAAGTCGTGAAATTGAGTTCTTTATTGCTGCATTCAGTCAAATGTCAAAAGGTCACAAAACACCTACAAGAAAGATGAGTCAGATGGCAGTGGATGCAATTTTGTTTGGAAGAAAGAAAATAAAGTGGTAAAAAATTGGTGGTATGTGTGGCTTTCCTATCTACACACTTTCACAGTACAATAGTATTTATTTTTGCAGATCATGACATGATTGGCTTAGACCTTTACTATGGATCCAGAAAGCTCCCCTACACTCTCCCCCGCAGGAACAATCAGGACCATGGTGAAAGAGCATTTCTCTCAAGCAGACACATTTCCCTCACTGCTTGTATTTTCCCGACTGCTTTGTTCATTGCGGTCGGCGTTGCTCGATAGCGCTCAACCAACACACTGCCCTCGGGGACACAATTCTGAGGATGGAGCCGAAAGGTCACTTTGCATGTCCTGAGAGAGGTGGCCGAACTCCGAGGTGAGCTGGGACACCCGGAGACTGACTCCCAAACCGGCTCCCCAACATACAAGGTGTGAGAGGGATTAAGTTGATGCTTTATGACAGCTGTGCATCATGTTCAACACAAGGCGCGCACATTACACTGCTCTTCAAACTGGATGTTCCTTTGACCTTCCCAGAGAGAAACCAACATAAGTCTCAAAATAATCGAAAGTATAACCCCCCTACTGATCGTAACTTGTCAATCATCCACCCCCCAGCCCATTTCTCGCACGTATCATCTGATTAGAATAAAAAGGCGCTATGGGCCTTTCCGTGGAGTGTTTAGGATATCAATGGTGTTATTGCATTGAGAGGATTTAGCTTGTGATTTAAAGGCTGTGCTCTCTAATGCCCACAGGGCCCACAACAAGTATGTCCTTGAGCTTGCTATTAAACGGTTCAGGTTTTGTATTGGTCCCTGGAGATAATGTATAGAGAGGGGTAGGGCACTATTGTGTTATGCTTTAACATGTGCTATGGCTACAATGCCTCAGGGGGAAGGTGTGAATGGACATCTTAGCCCCGGTTGGTTTGTTTTACTTCTCAAGGCGACAATAAATAGTCTATTTGACTGCAGAGTATCAAAGGCAAAGGATTACTGGTGTCCCGCTCCACGGCTGCTCCTCCCTGGGGGGCTGCACTGTGAGTTGAGATAAACAGCCCTATCGTATTCCGAACATGTTTATGTCATTTTTCTTTTCTGTGTGAGGATAAGCTGACAAGCCATATCTTAATACAGTTATTATTTGTACATTGGAATTACCAGGCCTGCGAGGGTTAACTAGCATCCACAACTGGTGGTTATAGCAACAGCATCAGCCTTTATACTTAAGGTTTGGTTAGCACTTCCATTCAAAAACCCTTTTCTTTCTTCTAATTTGTCCAATGCATTGTAACAAATCTCAAATCATATTTGTAGTTTTCAAGAGACATCCAATATTATGCTTCAATAATACAGTTCCAACATTGCAGCCCTGTAGGTGTCTTTAATGCAGGATTTTAAAGGATGAAAACAACATATAAATGAGTCTGTTATCTGGGTGCCTGACGGACGAAAGCACCATCTGATTATTCTGACGTGGTTCCTATTGATTTCATACCCAGCAGAACCATAGAAAAATACCTGGGGCCAATATTAATTATTTTTTTGTTATTTCCATATCAAATGTCATCTCTGACGAGCCAAGGCTATATGATTTACAAATTATTTTCTAATCAACATAAATTGGTGTGGAATTTTGCATACATGTGTGCTGTAACTGATGTAACTGAACGGTTGGCAAGGCAGAGCATCCTCAAGAGATTACAAATTATACATGCTCAAATGCATTTGATTAAATGACCATTTATTTGATTGATGAATGTGTGCTGTGTTGATATATTGTATATGTATTCATTGTCCAGGTCTGATACCTCGAATTAGACAACTGAATGTTTATAACTAAAAACACATTTTAAAAAGGGTAACATAAAGTTACAAATAAAATACAATATACATTATTAAAGTTAGCTTGAGGCTGTGCTCTGCGGTGTCCAGGCCTCAACGTTCTCCCCAGAGCAGTCCAGATGTAACTTGTTCACACATCAATTTCACAGGAACTAGGAAATCACGTTCAGAGGAACAAAGCTGAACTCTGGAACTCACGACCACAACACCTTTGTGCTTGCAACAGCTTCTCTTCTTTCAAAACGTAACTCAAAATACATCGCTTTACTTAACACATTCTCCTCCCCCACAAACTAGGCCTACTGTTCACTGTTTGAGTCTTTCTTTACTCTATTGTATTTTACCATTTATAGATGTGTATTTGTATTTTATATTGAACTGTTATTATTATTTTATTTTATAGTCCTCTGTAAAGCATACTTTGGTGTGAGAATGTATAAATACAAAGTTTTTCTTTTGCTATTAAGAAATTGTCCTCAGAGGGGCAAAGCCAGTCTCCACAGACTCCACAGTCTCCACAGACTCCACAGTCTCCACAGACTCCACAGTCTCCACAGACTCCACGTCTCCACGACTCCACGTCTCCCCTGCCGTGAGCTCCCTCCCCTGGCCTGAGGCTCAGCAGGGTAGCCTAGCAGCAGCAGAAGACCCTTACGGAGAGCAGTGGAGCGCAAAACGCAACCAAGCGGGACATCCCTTTCCTCTCCATTCGCCTCACACTGGACAAGATGGCTGGATAAAAGTAGGAGAAGCGAGGTGTTTTAAACACTCCTCTCTGGAGAACCCCCTGATAGCGCTGATGAGACAACTTACCTGGCCTAGATTAGTGAGCCGTGGAGGAGAGGAGCAGACAGTCGGTTATCAGTCCATGCTGGCCTGTGCTGTACTGTATATTTGTGTCATTCGCATTTGTGAACTTTGAGTCCATTATTTTCGGCCTAATAGCAGACCACGTTTGAATACTTTGTTGTTTAACACACAGTCGAGAGGATTTTACAAATCCAGAACAGAAGAACTAATTCCATATCACTGTCTGCGGTACAATCTGAATAAAAAGCTTGACATTCAAATACATCAGCACCACTGATGTGGGAGTTTGAATTTGGCAGGGTGAGTCTCCTTACACTGCAGTCTTCTGTGAGAGGGTTTTTATCACGAGAGCCATGAGGGTGAGGGCTCAAAAGAACAGGCAGTCTCCTTAACAAGGTACCACCAGTTCCTGTCTGCCTGTACGGAAGTTGAGGAGAGCTTTAGACAACTATAAAATGGATGTCAGATTGTCTGAGCTGGAGAAAGGAACAGGAAAAGATGAAGCCTACTCTTCCTATCTGGGTACAAGGTGTGTAAAGACATCGCAAGGAGAGGGGCCATCCAATATAGAACGTTTGGTTCTTTAGCACAGAAAGCTCTTCCTGTTCTTTAAAAAAAATACAACTTTGGACATTTTCACACTTTGGATCATTGGATGTGACAGTTCGAGGAAGACAGGAAAGGCTGGTAAGAGAGAGAGAGGAAGAAATGCAGTAAACGGCCAGGGCTGGATTTAAACCTGCAGTAGGTACAGCCTCATGTGGTACGCACTTTACCCTGTGAGCCACCGGGGTTGCTGCCCTTCCTGTTCTGACAGTGTTCAATCGGTGGAGTTTCGGTATCCCTCTCTCTCTAGGACCTAGCGTGGTCCATCACAATCCCTAGAGGAAGGCTTGGATCCATCCGTGGTGTCTTTTTACCCACCTAGCGTGTGGACAGTTCCTCTCCCAGGCACAACAAATGGCATTCCGTGACAGGGGAGGTCTGGGTTGTTACTCTGCAACTGACTAACACAGTGTGCGTGAGTCTCCCTCCGTCTCCGCGGCCGACTGACATTTACTTTCTGCCAGAGGACAGAGGCAGCCTGCTGACCCTTTGCGCGATTAGCTCTTTCCAAGACACAACCTCTAGGGAGGCTTTGGTTACAGATTCAGTCAATACAGAGCTGGTGAAGCTTTCCATTACCATTCATAACCCTCACCAGGATGGGAGCCGGGCGTGCAGGAAAAAATGTACCAGGAATAAAACAACTGGGTCACCGAGAAAGATGAAGTTCACTTGAGACATGTCTTAGTGAGCGGACAAAACGCACCGCGATTAGATTCGGTTGATGATCGTTTAGTGAGTTAGCGAGGCATGAGGATCCAGTCATTGTGGGGGCTCACCATTACCCTCATTTGCAGTACAGAGGACAGATACATGTTTCTCGCCATGATCAATGGTCCATTTCAAGCCTCTGTTGTCAGTCTGTGCAGCAGGCGGCACGTCCTTCCTAATTGGGCAGCGTTCGCTCAGACACGGCTGGATTTAATAGTGGCCGCTCTTTTAAGGCCGCTCTTTGAACCAATGAAAACCCGTCAGCGAGCTGAGTTGAAAGTACAGGAGTTCAGCCAGGGGAATGACCATGCATGCAATTAGCGTTTTGAAAGGATAGAGAGGGGGGGGGAAGGAAATGGAAAACTGTCCGTAGTTTGGGCAGGATATAGGGAGGGTGAGGGGGGGTGGTGAGGGGGTGGGGGGGGTGTGAGGGGGGGTGAGGGAGGCGTTCTGACCCCTACACTTCTGATCCTTCAGCGTCTGCTGTACTTTGTTTATTTACTTCCTGGACATCGCTTTGGATAAAAGCCTCCTCTTGCTAAATGAACAAAATGTAAAGTGTTGAAATGAAGAAGTTGTCCTGAGTCTGTGGCAGCTTTTGTGTCCTTCGGATGGCAGCCAGCGGCATGGTGACATGGTCACAGGGATATGAGATGACAACTCCATTTTGGCACAAGGTAGAACATCTACGGAATGCCTCATTGCAGCTCTGACATTTTCAATTTGCAGTCTGGCCCGTCGTCGCGTGTAGATCTTAAAAAATACATTCTCCTCAGAGTTAAATGAAGGATTGGATTTGGAAATCAAAGGCGGTTAAGCTGTTGCCCCAGCCAGGAAGGAGGAGGAAATAAACACTATCCCCAGTACATACCATGTTCTAAAATGGACAACTTAGAGAACATTTTTTGTCTGAGTTCTAAAAATTGACGCCACTGCGAAAACTGTGACCTTTGTGTGGAATGTCCTCAGGGTCTTTTATTTCCAAGACATCACCAGTGACAAATCCTCGACGAATCTTGAAAGAGAAACTTTAATGGCCCAGTCTGGGAGCTTGGCCCACTGCTGTATTTTTCTGGGGATTTTTTTCTTCCTGAATGTGTTTCTTGTTCAACTAACCCACATTATATTAGATACACTACACCAGACCTCAGTAACAATCCCCCAGATTTTCATTGAGGGTGGAAATCGGTTCAGTATTGACACTGCTGATGCAAACCCCTAGTTCACTTCATTCCAGTGTAAATCAAACTTCCAACTCAAACACTTCCAAATCTATTCCACCCCAAGTCTTAATCATCACAGATGTCTGAAAAAAGATTGCTCGACCCCAAAAAACTTTTAAATCGGCTTTGAATTCTCTTTTATTAATCACCTTTTTAATCCGAGAAACCACGAGGTGGGGAACAGGCCAGACAGCTCAGTCTGTAATGAAACCATTGTCCTTGGTATGAGCTTCATCTGACAGTGAGTGGCTTGGCATCAATAATGCAGTACTCCACCCAGACAAACGGTATTTCTATTCACGCTAATGTGGCTGGTGTGTGTCGGGTACCCTGCCTGGCATCCAGGACCATGAAAGGGAAGAGGAGAGATGGTGAGATTGTATGCCACCACAGCCAAACGCTGATATGGGAGATCTACATCTCTTATAGAAAATCTGTCTTGAGTTATGTTTCAATGTGTGTGTGTGTGTGAGAGAGAGAGAGAGTGCCTGTGTGTTTCCATCACACCTGTTGTTTGAGAATGTTTGTTCCAGCCGTTATTAATGTCTAGAACTATCAGATGAGATCCTGAGGTTTGGAGGTTCCGAGGCTCAGAAGTTCTGACGTTCTCAGGATCTACTTTTCTGAGATTCAAAATGTTCTGCTTGTTTTTGAAGTTCTAAAGTACAGAGGTTCTGAAATGTGGACACCCCAAAGTAGAATTCTAACCTTACCATTGCTGGCCTACACTGTCTTTCTAACCTCCACAGCCATGAAACCACATCTTAAATGTGCTTGATTTTCAAGGGATCTCACCCTTGAAGTCCAGTAACCTGGTGCCAGATTGCTTGAATGAGAAATCAACCTTGAAGAGCATACTAAACATGACATGCATTTTAGAAGCCATGCTCAAGATGCCACATTCATACATATTTCAAGGTCATGCTCATTTGAGATGTGCTTCGGCTGTGTGGGTAATACCAGGAACCTTCCCTTTCCAGGTAAGTGACAATGTGCTGATAACTTCTATTTCTTATGTTTTAGACTTACTAGGATACCAGTAATTAAGTACACAGATGACTTCCCACAATCTATCAGTCTTATGTCTTTCAAAGCAATTATGGCTGCAGGTATGTCGTAGGTATTCAACAATTGCCTCCTACATTGGAGTATAGGGGAAGAGATATATAGATATCAAGAAAGAGAGAGATAAACAGAAAGAGAAAATAAGATAGCCTGGTGAAGCTAGAACATGGCAGGCTCTCTCTGAGATGTGGGGTTCCCTCTTGCATACAGAATACCCTTCCTTCATTAACAATCCATGAACGCTAGCTCTCGCTCTCTCCTCTCTCTCTCTCTCTCTCTATCTTTATCTCTCCCCTCTCTCTCTGCTTCTCCCTCTCTCTCTCTTTCTCCCTCTCTCTCCCTCTCCGTCTTTCTCTTCCTCTCTCTCTCTCTCTCTCTCTCTGGAATTCACACACGTGCACGTACAGTCACAGAGGTCATAGGGCCCACTAACATTTACTACACCCTTGTTTAAACACATTAAATGTGTCAGACTAGAGAAAATCCCACAATACGCTATCAAAAAGGACGTGTTCAGTACAATCTTGTTGATTATAGTGTTTTCCTAAAACCCATCTCAAGCCTCGTTGTTTCGATATTCCATGTTACCCGGCGATGAAGAAAGGGAGCGATGATTGACAGGGGATATTAACGTGACTGGCAGTGGCTCCAAACATGCCCAGCGGCATGCCGTCGCCACCTACGCGCGGGCAGCCATTTGCCCTGCTGCACACCCTCCGTCAGGTCTGCTTGCTGTTTACGCGTCAGTCGAGGTTTGCTTGGCGGGATGGTAACCACGGCGGCACCCCTTGCCCCCCTTCTACTGACACACAAACACACACACTCTGTTCTCAGAGGACATCTCTATAGGCTGTTGTGGTGTTGGCACTCACACACCTGTAGGTGTTTGGGTCAGCCTCTGCTTGAAACACACAATGCTTTTCATGAATGGGGTGAGTGTGAGTGTCGGTAGCATTTCACATGCACATAAGACCCTTATTAGTATTTCACATGGCTTTATAAAAGCCTACCTTGTGGGTTAGAGATTTGGGGAGTGAGGGAGACTCGAAATATGCAAAGTGATACAAACAGGAGGTCATGGTGTAAAGGATGGGGTGGGGGCAGTGGGGTGGTGGGGTGTATGGTTGAATTTCTGAAATCAATTGGGTTTCATGGACCGGGCAGCTCTCAATGAAAACAAGGCCGGCATGAGGCGAATGATGTTGCCATGACAACAGGCTGAGCGCTCAGCCTGGCCCCGGTAGCATCTTCAGGCGCACGGCGGCGGCGGTACCCAGACGCAGTGGGGTTAACCTCTTAACTGGCGGAAGCAAGCTGCAAGTCTCAGATGAGATCATGGGAAAATATGTTTTTCTTTTTTTTTATGGATGGGGGGGGGAAGGCACGAGTGCTTTCGTTCGGCGAGGGTGTCGGTTAGGCTGGACCTCAGCCTGGTGGGGGAGCAAACATGGAATGGGGGGAAGGGGGGTTGTCGGGGGTGGGTGCGTATTACCATCCAAGTCCGACCATGGCCAACTACAGAAGATACAAGGGAGACAAACACAAACAGATTAACACAGGGCACAGAACGAACACAAACAAAAACAATCTCACACAAACACACACACACACAATAAACACAGAAAAACAGACACACACAGTGAGCAGGTTCAGGGCAATCAGAAACATGACTGGAGAGAGAGAGAGAGAACATGGTAACATCAATAGCAACAGCATGGGGGCATCGAGGAGCACCATGACACCCTGCCTGTCTTTACTTCCTGGAGTAGAGGCATGCACCCTCATGGACAGGCTGCTGGGATGCTGAAGCCTGTGGTGGGGTCCTATCAGGGAGCTCTCTGTATCGGTTCTCCTTCTGTAAGAACGATCCACTCCTTGAACTTCCATCGTACCTGGTATTTAGTCCTAGGGGGTTGGTGTGTGTGCGTGCGTGTGTGTGAGTGTGTGTGTGTGTGTGTGTGTGTGTGTGCTACACAGATGTGGCAGGTGCATCTAGGTTCACTTCTCGTCTTTGTCGTCGTCATTAAAACCCCAACCGTCCTTCTCATCTTCACGGTCACCATTAAAATCATAACCATCATCTTCATCAACACAATCGTCATTGTCAAAATCCCCCCCCCCTCATCATCATATTCATCATCATGATCATGCACAATCCTGACCAGCTCCTCCAACACAACCCTGCATGGCCAAGAGGACCATAGTACTGTATATCCATGGACTTGATGCATAGCTACCATAAACACCTGCTAATATGTGAATATCTTCAGTGTGAGCACAGGTGTTCTAACCACACCTGTTGACACCAATCCAATAGGGACAGTGTTCCAGGGAACAGTATTGGTATGTGACTTTATCTAGTCTCATGTCACACATCGGCTATATGCAAATACTACTTTGCACGTTGGGATAAGTCCCTGCTCTCCTACATTAACACCTTGTCTTGTCAACACGGGATCAGGGCAGAGGATCCGCTTTCACACACACACAAACTCACACACACACTCACACACTCCAACACACACACACATGTAAACAAACACCTACATACTGGGAGGTGAGAGATCTCAGCCTTAATGCTTGGGGGTGAGTAAAGACTAGCGGCCTAGGCAGAAGAGCAGAGAGGCTTAGGGATCAAAGTCAAGCAGCCCCCCCCCCTCCTCCCCCCTCGACGCTGTGCAGGTGAACAGCGGGTCTGCTGCGCCCGCTGTTGAACCATCACCATCATCAGAGGAACAGGAGGAGGAGGAGGGGAGGAAAGAAGGCAGGAGGCCCATGGTACAACCTCTTTGAACACAATTACAGAAGTGGTTATCACCTCACACATGAAAGGGGCGTGTTTTAATTCCTTCTCTGCGGGTCTCCTTGCATGCCGAGCACAGGGTGCAAAGTCTGTCTGTGTGTGTGTGTGTGTGTGTGTGTGCGTCTCACACCCTCTCTCCACACTCACATAGCACGTGCACAAAAGCATATTGTGCGCATGTATTTCCCTAAACAACCCTCTCTCACACACAAACACATAGACGCGCACGCACACACAGAGAAAGGAAATATGCAGGAAAAGTTGTCTGCATATTGACTTGAGTACAAGTAAGGCGAGATGGACCAAGGTCAAAGCACAGCCCCCCTCCCCACCTTCACCCCCCTTCCTCTGCCTCCATTTGTTAAACATGTAGATGGCAGACAGGGGCTGGGATTAGACGTCTAGAGAAACAATTAACTATCGATTAGATCAACAGTCCAGAGCTGACTTCTTTTGCTGTTTCATCTGGAGCACACCTCGCTGAGAGGAGGATGAAGCCAATTATCTACGACTTCAAACTGGCGCTGGGTGTAGGAAAACAGACAGGTAGAGAGAGAGAGAACATGTATATAAATACCATATGCATCTATGTAGGTCATAGTGGCAGAC
Source organism: Mallotus villosus (assembly GCA_903064625.1). Lineage (NCBI taxonomy): Eukaryota > Metazoa > Chordata > Actinopteri > Osmeriformes > Salangidae > Mallotus > Mallotus villosus. The sequence goes on from CAEFZP010002844.1 coordinate 634,412, forward strand.
AGAACAATCACAACCTCCGTCTGCAGGTTTTCTTCTGTTTTTGGAAGACTTGTCAGTGTTAAAAACAACTCTGACATCACACATACACATGCACGCACACACACACACACGCACACACGCACATCAGACAATGCTATTCCTGGAACTGCTACATTGGGAGATGATCTGCTCGTGAACACCACTCTTCAGATGGAGGAGAGTGGGACAGTAAGATGTCTCAGAATATGTTAGTGTTTGTAAGCAGCCAGTGTGACGTGACCTCTCCCGTGAGCTTGTCACACGTCCATTCATGGGCAATAATCTGGCAGGCCTGAAGATGATCTCTCCTGTCTTTTATAGGTACCCAAATTCTAGAAGGGACAACTAACAATAATTTTCATTTTTTGTGACAGGTGTTAATAATTGTCAAGAATTCATTGAAGCATCCTTAGGCAAAGGAACATTCACCCTGTAAAGCTATGCGTTGGGAAAACAACTTCAAATGCCAGACAGCTTCAAAGTGGTCCTATTAAGTGTAGGCCTATTTTTCACTTATTTATAATGGATGAAGATTTCCTCATGAATTCAAGGTCATTTTATCAGTTCATCCGAGCAACAGTGTGACGTTTGCGTGCGTAATTGGGGAAATGCTTTGGCTACAATATGTTCGATCTCATCTATACATAAGCAGCCTGGCTATTATGTGCGTAATAAGACCATGAAGCATATACGATTCAAGAACATATGAAGGGCAATATTGTAGTTGTAGTCGGACTGACATAGGCTAAAGTAGTGTTTTGTTAAGGGATTCCTATCATACTGTCATCCAGGTTCCCCTCTGTAGTGTATAGGCTATAATCGCAAATGTCACATCTGATCATTTGTAACACACAAAAAAGGTATTTATTAATTTGATAATAGTGTAGGCTATCTAAGACCCAGTGTCCTAATTGATCGCGCTTGGAAATGGAGCACTTCATTGTTAACTAGAAAAATATTAGGGACAATTGTTGATTTGAAAAGGTTTGGTTGTTTTTAAGTTTGAAACGTAATTTTAGAGGTAGCCTTTTGATCGTGCCTACAATAAATACATTAAAAACAAATATATTATTGTATTTGTCGAGCATGAGTCAGTGGGTTATGTCATTGTGTTTTATTTGGAAACAAAAGATACTAGGGGAACTTTGGTGATTAGACCATTGTAATGACTTTTCCACATACGCGGCCGCGCGCCCTTACCCTTGCCGCTCTGGAAGAATAGGGATCCTCGAATAGATTCCAAATCACCGGTTGCCACTTTTTCCAGCGGCTGATATTACCGTCCGCGACCATGTCCTCAATTCCGAGTCTTTTCCCTATCTCTTCATCGTCATCTCCATTATCAACATTTAACTCAAACACGTCGAGCGCCTCCTCTGCGTCCCTGTGCTGCCGATATGACATCCAGCAGCAAGGCTCCACGTCCATCTCATCGATGCCCCAGAAGGACAACTCTTCCTCGAACAACGGACCGCAGACATCTGCTGGGCAGTGAAGTTTCCCGGTTCGATAGTAGTTGAGCACATAGGCGAAAACCCCAGGGTGGCGGTCGAAAAAGTATTCGTTGGTCCTCGCGTTGTACTCGATGAAGCCGGGGACTTGTTGCAGCTGATCCAAAACGGACTCGATGTCAGAATCGGAGGCGAGAAGGGCCAGCCGTGTCCCCGGTAGGGTCTTTAGGGTTGTCTTGTACGTTTCGTGCCTGGTTCCCCCAACGTTGAGGATTATCCTCTCGTTGTCGTCAAACTTGCCCATCGCTCTGTATAAGACATGACTTGATAAAGAAAGTGTCGAGTGTAGACCAGAGTAACAACGAGCACGGTGCACACCCAGTTCGTTAAGAAATCGCCAGAAACTCTGTTAAATTTAACCCGAGCGCATCCACATTCAGCCACCAGGTGCTTCCATGACGCTTAGTGTTATACGAGCGTAAAAGGAGAGCATTAATCTTTCCGCCTGTCAGTTCCCCCACTAGTTGTTCCTTATGTGAATGCTCTCAACCAGTATAGCACCAGATACACGCTGCTCGTGTGTGTGCCTCGGGGGATCCTGTTCTCTCCTCCCCTCGCGCCCCTCCGACAGGTGAAGTCACACGGAACAGCTCATTCGCTCATTGATCATGTAACCTTCAGACTTGTGCCCTCTTTGGGAAAGTCATCACACCACCGTGGTGTATGAGGGGCGCGCGGACCTGGGTTTGGTTCGATCTCTCCTTGGAATGAGCGTCTTCCTCGTGAAACGACGTTTACTCAGGGGACACACCCTCCCTCGCTCTCCGTGTCTTCAGGCTGGGTTTCTAGTGCTAACCCATTGCATTCCTCTAACACGTGCTTTGTTTGTAGTCGTGGATAACAGAAAGCCAAGCACAACTTTTTAAACTAGTGCAATCGGCGTTGAATGTGCGCGTCCTCAACAGGTCAACGCGGCTAAGCGCATGTGTTGGCATCCTCTCCTACTGGACTCAATAGATTAAACTCAAAGGTGCACTCAAAAAAATATGAAAATATGTATATAATCACTTTGTTCAATTTCACACAGCCCATCGGTGGAGGATGCAAATAATCCAACCTCTCGCGTCAACAAGGAGCTGTCCTTTCAGCACCAGCAGCTGCTTCCCTAAAATTCACAAGGCGAGAAGCATTGGACATTACAAGCTCAGTCTCTGGTGGTTCATTTAGATAGTCTCATCTGGCATGTGTGACTTTGGATCTCACACTAGGAACGTCGTTTAAAAGACAATTGTATCTTCTCATTAACCAAAATACCGGTGTTGTGCCCCCAGATGCACCCCGGGCCCACATGGAAAAGCAACCCCTCGCACAAACCACTCGAATTAAAAAGTGAAATATTTCGTCTAGATAAGCAATCAAAAGGAGAGGAGAAAGCTGTCCTATTTGTAATCGTTGTTAAGATAATAGAAGAACGTCGGTTATTTGTGTAAATAATCGACGTAAGTAAATAAAATAAATTACAAATGAATCCCCTAACTGACTTTCATTTCAGCTCAATCATTGCATGTGGACTGTTGCTGGTTGTTCCCGTAATAAACAAAGTGTACTGTTCTGACTGAGCCGTCATTATTTTTTCTTCGTCTGTAGTTTGCAAAAGTGGAGATGTAGGCTACTCTGCAATATTGCCCACAAAGGTCATAGAGATCCACAAAGACTCCACCATAAGTCGTGGTGTATAGCCTACCTAATAGCCTACAGCGTATGACACAGTTTTTGCAATACCTGCAAACTTCCCAAAATAACGGTCAGTCTATGATATAATGCATTTTCTTTCTACTGCAAGAATAATACCGTAGACTAAGCACAGCCTACTTAATATCCATGGGGCCCATTCATCACCGTGGAAACGAAGTCTGGAGAAGCCCATTGCGTGGTTGAATGAATAAGGTATTTCCCCATAAACAGGCCGCGTTGTGCTGGCTGGAGAACAAAACATCAGAGCCAGCCTATTTCCCCCTCTTCCTTCCAAGTAGTGCCTTCACTAAAAATAGTTCTGCCAGATAGCTGATCTTAATCAGGAACTGAAGTGTAAAACCAAGCTCCAGGAGAGGGAAGGTTCTTGGCACAATGAGCCAGTCCAAAGCCTGTTTCCTTAGGACATGTCCTTGTTGGAAACGTGGGGGTGAGCTGTCTCAGAATATGCTTCCTTCTTTGATTCAGGTCAAAAGGACTGTTATCTTCTACATTTATAATCTCCCTCAAATGTCATATTCTGCATATGGCATATCTTAATTATATAATAATCTATTCAATTATCATTAAAGAGCAATACATCTTTACACAAATCTTTGTTCTCTTGCAGAATAAAAAACGAAGAATAGGCCCTTCATTTAAATTTAGTTTCATTTGACCTTTTCGGATATCAACCAATACTTTCAGAAAGTGACCTTGTGTCTAAACACACACTCTCTCTTTGCGCCTGTCACTCTCCTCTTTCTCCCTCCATTCAGAGATAACTTTTTGTTCGGTTCTCTTTAGTCTCGTCTAATTTTATCACAGATCCAGAGCTCTCTTTCATTTCTCTCCTTCCCCAGCTGAATGACTCTGACGTTCTTCAATGACCGAACAACAACTAGGCAGCAACTTCTGAGCAGAGTTCAAACACTGACTACATCTTTCTGTTGCACCATTAGTTTTAAATATATATATATATATATATATATATATATATATATTACGTTTCGGGAAATGTTTGTTAATCATAATTTTGCTGTACTCCTAGGGGCACATTTATTCTGGCATTTAGATGGCTAAATGCCTGCACCTTACGTTATATGGGTCAAGATCGGTTGCACCCTAAATTGGCTGTGCTCTAAATTAAAAAGGTGTAGATTGGCTGTAAAACTAAAGTATAACAATTAAAAGTTTCTGATAAACTGAATGTCAAGCTAAGCGTTTGGCCCTTAGTAAGCTGGGTCTTTAATTAAACTATAGGGCAACTGTCTCTACCTTAAATCTTCTTAGTACCTCTAAGATAGTACTTTAGTGGTACTCAAAGGAACTTAAATAGCATGAAGAAAAACTCTGAGTGGTGCAGGGGCAGATGTGTAATTGATAATTGGATGTCACTGATTGGATGTCACTGATTGGATGTCACTGATTGGACCATGGACCATTCCAAAGGAGGGCAGGACCTGGAACCCCTGGAAAACATATGGACAGGACAGAGGGACACAAACATAAAGTACAAACAGGGAGGGGTCTCGGGACGTAACACTAGCGTCGCTTGCAAATAGTTTCAGGGCTGAAAAGATGCAGACAATATAGTTAAGATTTTCCTGACATACAGTTAAGAAAACAAGTTAAGGATGCTTGTTTGTTCTTTGTAGACTCTGTAAAAAATACAGAGTTTGACAACTTTCTTAACACACTCAATACCTCCCCTAGTTCAAAAATACTAGTCGTTTTAACCAGTCCCCATTTCATTGCATGGATATCAGAAACAGCATGTGGTATCTAAGCAACAAGTCGTTGCCAGGTGACAGAAACAGAGGTACTAAGACCAGAGGGCGTGTATGTGACAATATCCTATGAGATGAGACAGTGCGTGGTTCACACCCTTTGCATTTCAACATACTCTTTGCCAACATATGTCAACAATTATCTAAGATCTAAAAGAGACATTTTTGTATACAACCAGTTGATACCGGTATTGTAAACAAATTATAAAGTGCCCTGAATCCACTAGTTGGCCTTTGTAGCCTACATCCAAAAAAAGCAAATTGTAAACTGAGTGGTCACATTTCTTTAACCTATTTAACATACGTTGGCCTCTGTAATTGGTGATGCCAACACTTATGGAAGCAGAGACAGCTTATCAGAGGAGTAACAGAGAAATGAAAACAGCCATTAGTGGTGAGAATATCAAACGTGTTGGCTGACGGGCTGCAGAGCTTTTATGTGGAAGCCATGTACTGAGATAATGATCATTTCTGAGAAAATGGATGCAGTTGACAAATCCACACAGTTACAAAAGAACCCTTTATTCCAGCCTGAAACAAACAGGCAGGCACGGCGACAGTAGACTTCTTTTTGTGGCGGATGTTAGTTTACAAAGACACTTTTGCCTTAGTTTTGCTTTAGTAAAATACTCATTTTAGATACACATGGAATGGGTTGTTTCCCCCATAAAAAATGTGCCTTCATTTCACTGATTATTGTAAAACACGACACCTTTGTGAAAGAAATAACCATTGGGAATCAAGATGATTCACTATCTAATAGGTCAATATATGTTACAGTGGCCCTGAAGTGCAAAACACACCCCCTAATATGAGTGCATCCCCCAAATGAAAACACTCCCCCCAAATACGAGTCAACTCCCCCCAAATAGGATGACTTGCTCACCTCCCCCCAATACAAGGACACACTCCCCCAAATTGAAAACATTACATTACTGTAACTCAACGTTTAAAAACCTGCTCCATGGGGCTGCGCTTTACCATCGCCATCTGGTGGTTTACTGTGAGAACTGTACCTATAATTCACACTTTAAACCACTAGATGGCGGTATTGAAGCGCAGCCCAATGGCGCTGTCGAAACAGTGCCCCTTAACACGCAATTTATACTTTTGCATAGGTAGGCCTACTTGCTACCTGCTTCGATAGCTAAACAACTGTCCTGGTGCACGTAACTCTGTCAGGCTATTGCATTTCGTACTTCTGTCGATCAATTTCTTATTCCCTGTTAGTAACTGCATCCATTCAGCGACGAAAGTCTTGTACCAACCATTTCCGATTTGAGTTAATGTAATGTGGTTTTGAGTTAATGGTATGTCGTTCTCCATTTGGAGGAGCGTGTCTTTGTATTGGGGGGAGATGAGCAAATCATCCTATTTGGGGGCAGTTGACTCGTATTTGAGGGGAGTGTTTTCATTTGGGGGGTGCATAGGGGGTGTGTTTTGCACTTCAGGGCCACCGTACTATTTTCTTGTAATATTTATCCTCCAGCAAAGGCTGTCCAGCCAAAAAGGTCACAAGGTGAATATTAAAAAAAGAATCCTTACACATATTTACATTTCCCCACCCTAGTATATTAATATATATTTGCAATCACTAATGATGCAATAGGTAGAAATATTATAATTGTTCTTCCCCCATAATAGTGTTGGGCTCTTTTTCTGTCAGTTCAAGTGGCACATGCGCAGATGTAGCCATAGCCATATGACACAAACAGCATGGCGACGTCCTTACAGCGCTTCGCCTCCGCTGGAAGGTACCTTGTAAATAGGAATGTATTCAAGATTGGTACCTTCACCAGGGTAAGACTCCGTTGTCTAACGATTATTTTCGATCAACAGTAAACCTCGACTTAAATATATGTTTTCGCGCAGGGTAGAATATGATCACAGCGATCCTGCATGATCGACCTGCGTTCTGAAGGATGTTGTTAATACTTAAAGCTGAAAATGCATGGCTAAGGCAGTAAAGCCTATTCAGTGTTTAATAATAACCGTTGTAGTATGCTGTACGGCAATTCAATGTTTAGATAGCTAGTTTTAAGGGATTACACAACATTCCACGTCAAGGAATACTTAGTCATCATGACTTGTACATTTGCAACCAGCTTATAACATGAGCATGCCTCGATTTCTTGTTTTCCATTGCAGCCTGAACCGCACAGACTCCTGTCAACACAGGCTGCACAGCAAGTGGTGCTAAATGTTCCAGAAACCAAGGTCACCACGTTAGAAAATGGTCTTCGTGTTGCATCTGAGGACTCTGGTCTATCTACCTGCACTGTACGTAGCTATATCCATATCCTACACACTTGAGTCACTTTTGTTTCGTCCATTCATTTTCACCACATTTTATATCATTTATTTTAGCAGACGCTTCTATCCAATGCGATGTACAAATAGCTTAGTTAAAAACCATTCACCTGGTGACTGAATCCTCAATTTGTGAATTCCTTTTTTCATTTTTGAAAAAAAAGGTGTTTGATTAGGAGGGATCGGTAAGGGTTCTGATGATGAATAAACTGTGATCTCCATGTCAGGTTGGTCTTTGGATAGACGCTGGAAGCCGCTATGAGAACGAAAGGAACAATGGCACGGCACACTTCTTGGAACACATGGCTTTTAAGGTGAGATGACAGATTTGGAATTGACCGAAGATATGCCTAAATGGTGTTCAAATTAACATTTATAGTGTGTTCATATAATCCTAATAGACTGTGTCTGTGTTGTTTGAAAGGGTACAAGAAAGCGCTCTCAGCTTGACTTAGAGCTGGAGATTGAGAACATGGGAGCACATCTGAATGCCTACACCTCCAGAGAGCAGACTGTGTATTATGCCAAAGCCTTCTCTAAGGACCTGCCCAGAGGTATGACAACATCACTGTCATGTTTTATTATTAATTCCCTTTCATTGAGAAGCTTTGGCTCAAATCATATCAAACTTGTGTAGCCCTTTTTACAAACACAGAAAGGGCTTCACAGAAGCCACACGTGCTGCATACTTATCATCATCATGCGAGTGGTGTTACAGTATTTAATGTCCCCTTCTGCTTTCCTGTCTACAGCTGTGGAGATCCTGGCTGACATCATCCAGAACAGCATGCTGGGTGAGTCGGAGATAGAGCGCGAGCGAGGGGTCATCCTCAGGGAGATGCAGGAAGTGGAGACCAATCTACAGGAAGTGGTTTTCGACTACCTCCATGCCACCGCATATCAAACCACAGCTCTGGGTATGACAATCCTGGGGCCCACTGAAAACATCAAGTAAGTTGGCCACTCTGAACTGTAGTCGATATCATCTCTTGTAGCATGTGTGTGTGAAGTGTTCCCTGGGAAATGTAGTGAATACACCCACTGTAGAGTGTAAAGCACTTGTACCCACTAGATAAGAGTGTAACTTAATGTTTCCTGTATGTATGTTTCATTATAGAACTATTAACAGAGGAGATCTGGTGGAATACATCACAACCCACTACAAAGGCCCCAGAATAGTCTTAGCTGCTGCTGGAGGTAAGATACTCCCCTTGTGATATAGGTCAGAGATACACAGACATTTGTTTTATTGGGTATAACTCCATGGTGGAGTGGTTGGCTGCAGATCAAGAGGTTGTAGGTTCATATCCCACACTGTGCATGGCTTTGGATGAAAGTGTCTGCTCAATGAACATTATTTATGGGGTTGATCATGTTTTGAGTCTCATTTCTTATGTTAGGGGTCTGTCATAATGAGCTGATTGACTTGGCAAAGTACCACTTTGGGAAGCTTCCTGCCAGATACAAGGGAGAAGCCCCCACACTTCCTGCATGCCACTTCACAGGAAGTGAGGTAACGAAAAACAACAACAACACCACAAACATGCAGTACAAACCACATGCATTCATGATAAGCATCTTTGATGTTTTCTTTCTTCTAGATCCGTGTTCGGGATGACAAGATGCCCCTGGCACACATTGCCATAGCGATCGAAGCTGTGGGCTGGTCTCACCCTGACACCATTCCTCTCATGGTCGCCAACACACTGATCGGAAACTGGGACCGATCTTTTGGGGGTGGTGTGGTGAGTGGATAAACGGCATTATACTTCCTATGTGCTGTTCCCTTAAATACATAATAATACTGTAATAAAACCTCAAAGGTTATATGTCAAAACACGACTTTACCACACACACACATAGAATCCGACAGTCAGCTTTCCGGCTGATCCCACTTACCAACCCTGCTGCCATTTCCTTGTCTTGCCAGAATCTCTCCAGTAAGATGGCACAGGTGGCATGCCAGGGCAACCTGTGCCATAGCTTCCAGTCCTTCAACACGTGCTACACAGACACAGGCCTGTGGGGCCTCTACATGGTGTGTGAGCCTGGCACTATCGACGAGATGATGCACCTTACCCAGCTGGAATGGTGAGGGACGAGGACATCAAACATGGAACCCCAACATGACCCATATCAGACCCATTTCAGTAGTACTGTACTTGTGAGGTTCATATTTCTCATTTCATCGGGAGTGGGGACAGACATTGCTGGTGTCAATTTTCACTGACCAAAACCTTGTCCTCAGGATGGCCATGTGTACAAGTGTTACTGAGAACGAAGTAGCAAGGGCAAAGAACCTCCTGAAAACAAACATGCTGTTGCATCTTGATGGTAGGTCCTCCCATTTGGTGCATTTCCAATACACTTCTCAATCAGTATTGGAAAATAATATCCATTTGGTGAAGCAGTGAGTGTGGCACACAACTATTTCTACATTGCTTGAGATAAAATCATTTGCTAAATGAAATGAATCAAATTAAATGTGTGTCCTTCCGGTAGGTTCCACACCGATCTGTGAGGACATAGGGAGACAGATGCTGTGTTACAGCCGGAGGATCCCTCTACACGAACTGGAGGCCAGAATCGATGTGAGGAAACAAATTGTCTCTTTGTATAATGTAGCCAAACTAGGCTAGGTGCAAACCACAACACACCAAAGACAGCTGTTGAATGTTTTGGGAAATTATTGCAGTGTCTTTATTTGAAATATGATTTTCCTTGTGTCCACCTCAACAGGCCATAGATGCAACGACCATCAAGGACGTGTGTACAAAATATATATATGATAAACCACCAGCCATTGCAGCAGTTGGTATGTACTTGTCTCTTTCGTGATAGCCAGAGTTCTTTGCATGAATCCACTTGACTGGCTCAATACTTCTCATCATATGCCCATTACACATGTCCATTTTAACAGTTGAAGAAATATCAGTACATTCAGTATTGTTCAAGACTCTGTGTCTGCTACTCAAGTCAATTTTCAATTTTTATTCAATTTGTGTGTATATTTAAAACATCTGTTTCAGGGCCGATTGAACATCTCCCAGACTACAACCGCATCCGCAGTGGGATGTACTGGATGAAAACCTGACCTCTTTGAAGAGAATTACAAAAGCTAGTAGCAAGCAGCCGACTCTGTACAGTACATTAACTGAACTTTACAAAGTATTTAAGTCTTCTGTAGGTTGTTTTTTTCCTTCTTGAATTTTATTATAAAATAAAGACCAACACAATAACTTTAAAAGAACATGGGTGCTAGTTGTTTGTTGCTGTCGTTCTGCTTCAGGTCAGTCATTTTTTGCTTTTTCCACCCACTTGATCTTGAGCAGCCTTTTTAGCCTTGACCATTTCCACCAGTTCCTGGGACAGAGGATAAAGGAGAGTTCAGGATTATATAAATAATTAGTGTTGCACTAGACCAGTGGTTCTCAATCCTGGTCCTCGTGACCCACTGCCCTGCATGTTTTTGATGTTTCCCTCCTCAAACACACCTGATGCAATTTAATGGCTCGTTATCAGGCCCTTTTATTTGAATCAGGTGTGTTGGAGCAGGGAAACATCAAAAACATGCAGGGCAGTGGGTCACGAGGACCAGGATTGAGAACCACTGCACTAGACATACAAACCAACAGACAGGGGCCAGCATACCTTGTATCTCTTCATACAGTCCTTCTTGGTGCGTCCAGGGACAGCTTCAGAGATCCTCTCCCACCTCTCTGCGGTGCTGACGGGGAAGGTCTTCAGGGCCTGTTCCAGAAGCTTCTGATCCTCACTGTTCCAGGTGCCAGCACTACCTGAGAGAGCACACACAGATCCACTCAGATGTTGGTGACCCCACCAGCAGACCCGAAGAGTTGACATGAGTGTTTGAGTTAAACCAATGACTTACCCTCAAATCTTTCAGATGGCACTGCGTTGTCAACTGTCAGAGGAACTGCTGAATGCTCCTTGTTGAACTTCTCAAAGGCTTTCCTGTTAATCTCATCTTTCTGGCCGGGGTCTGAAGCAGAAGACAAGACAGTCACATTTTTACAAAACAGCTGATTATTGTATAATTCGAGTGATAACAGTAATTGGGGAACTGTTCAAAGTAATCTAATCAGAAACTATGGGTATAGTTACCCAGCTTCTGTAAATTCTTGGCTTTGTTGATGACATCTTTGGCTGTCCTCTTGTTGCCGCTGGTGGAGTGCAGGTTCATGTAATTGGCGATGACTTCCCATCTGAAGGACAAGATGAGATTAGTATCCCAAAAAATATTTGGGCCTGGATACCAAGAGAGGGAGTGGGCCTGGGGTTCTAGAAACTCGGGCCATGGGGCCCAGCTTTGACCCTGACTGCACGTTGTCCTAGCGAGAGCAGCGTACCTGGCGTTGGTTCCTGCTGGGAACAGGTTGACCGCTTTGATAAGCAGCTGCAGCTCCTCCTCGTTCCAGCCCTTGCCCCCGCCTCCTCCTCCCCCGCTGGCCTGCTCGGCCGTGCGTGCAGCCTGGCGGGCCTGGACCTCCGCCTCCTTCTCCTTCTGCAGCTGGGCGTTCACCCCCTGGACCTGGAGGGGAGCCCCACACACACCACACACACACACACACAGGTGGAAGAACACATGTTAGTGGTCCAGCTGGCATACACGGGCCAGTCAAGCCACATCTTGGATTTTAGGGTAGGTTGTCACATCTTTGGTATCTGGTGTGCGTTTCGCAAACAGTACCTGCTTCTCTACAGCTGCCTTGCCCTCCTCCTTCGAACCTGCGGCCAAGGTCTCGTTGAGGGCCTGCAAACTGTGATACACAGGAAGATTCACAGTTAAAACAGTGAACCAACTGGATTTCCCCACAAACGGTATCCTTTTACACCCCCTTTCGTTTCACCTCATTAGCTCCAGGCCGTCACACAGCTTCTCCACATCCCCCATCATTTTCAAACCGTCTGACTCGTTTTCGGCAAAGTAATTCCAGTTCTATGGAGTAAAATGAACTCATAAGAATGCTTGAACAAAGACACGCAACATTCTCTTCAAACTGCTGTGTAATACAAGGCTGTCAGCACCTTGCAGGCAGTCCTGAGTTTCTGCCTCTCTTTCTTTATGGCCTTCTTCTGGATGTCCTTCTCTTTCTTGATCTGCAAGGCGGCCTGCTTGGCCTCCTCTTCCTCCTTCTCCTTGGCTAGCCGGGCAGCCTCCAGTTCCGCCTGGCGAGCCTGCGGAACCACACATATTAACATCGCAGATCTTGAAAGTCCCAGATCTAGAACAGACACTGCTTTTGAGCAGGTGCGATGGTGTGAATCCAGATGTTGATTTTCCGTGACTCACTCGATCCTTGTCCTCCTGCTCTTTTCTCTTGGCGTCTGCCTTGGCCTTCTTCTCAGACTCCTTCCTGGCCTTTTCATCGTCTTTGAACTTTTTGATTCTGGGGTCACAGTTGTAGGCGGTGTCTGCAGAGAGGCCAGGACACATTTCAAGGATGCACCGCCCCGATTGCTTCTTACCATTAAAAGCTATTTATTGAGGACTTACCAACTAGTGTTCTCATTCGGATCATCTCCTCCTTCTTCCTCTGCCCTCTGGAAGCACGGTTCTGCTTGTCAATCCATCTCCGCTCGTCTCGACTAGATAAAAAAGAAATGAGAACAAATCAGATACTTGCTCTAAACATGGCTTCTTGGGGGTATTCCAATACTAGCAGTCAGGAAGCGTGTCGGAATGTAGCTCACCATTCAGCTTTGTCCTTTTCCTCTTCATCCAAATACGAAAATTCTCTCCATGAGTCCAAGTTGTACCTTGATTGAGAACAAAATATATCACTGAGTGGAAGTGTAAAACGTCATCTTCATTAATTCCCCGGTGCATATTATCTATGACAAGTGTTCCTGTCAACAGTGACCTATTATTTGATACTTACCAAAAAGAGTAAAAATGATCTACTTCTTCAAATGTGGAATCCATGTTCCCAAGTTTGGGCACGTGCTTTTTGGAAGACCACCTGGCGTTTCTCTCAAAGGCGGGACCAAACGACTCAAAGTAGCTCTCTTTCGCTTCGCTCTTCGAGGGCACGGTGTTGTCAAAAGTAGGATCCACGCTGTCGTACGCTCTCCTCTTGACCGGGTCGGACAAGGTCTCTATTGCTGGAATGAGACAAGCGGACACCTTTGTGTTATAAAAAGAACGTCGATTGAGAAGAATCGGAGACAGCGGTGATTCATGTTCTTACCTTTAGTTATACAGGTGAAGTAGTCGTTGTCTCCCTCTACGATCTGTTCTCCAGCAGCTTTCCTTTTGTCTGGGTGGTGCTTCAAGACCATGGCTTTGTCTGCGGGGATACAACTCAGAGTAAATCACTTCATACAGCTTTAGCGCCGTGTTTAGGGAGTTCTAAAATGTAACGAGGCCCTGGTGCGTGAGGGTGAGACTCACGGGCAGCTTTGATTTGTTTCTGGGTCGCCTTGTATCTCATATGAGCCAGAGCGAGGACAGCATAGTGATCTTGATTCTGACAAAACAAACAAAGTATATTTTAACAGACACTAATCAAAAGCAATCTGTGACCTTTGATCTGCAACCAAATGTTCTACCCCTCCCATGTATTATGGCCACAAGACAAAAGGTAACATCTGAAGTAGCCTGCTTGCTAGCTACCTTCCAGTCTTTGGGGTCCAGCGTTCGGAGCAAAGGATACTCCTCCAGCTGTAGCTCTTCATCCTCTGACTCCTCAGACAGCTCCTCCTCTTCCTCCAGCTCCTGGAAGGAGGCTGACACATTTCTGTTCCTCCTCTTGACAAAGGCTTCAAACCAACGACCAACTGGCTCCACCTCAATCCGTACAGAGGCTGAAAAAGAGTGAAAATGCATCTACTAAACATCTACCATTTTACAGCACTTCATCAACAGGTACATCATAATCTGCATAACAAAATAGGTGGCTCTACAATTTAACAAAATTATGAATACATACTACATAGCTAAATACAAAAGGTAGCTAGCAGCTGATACTGTTGAAACGAGTACAAACGAAACAGTACAGCACAGCAGGTGTATTCAGGAGGGCTACAAAGTACTACAGTTTTTGAAAGCTTGTCAAAGTATCGTTTGTATTTGTTCGCACATATCCAATGAATTCACTTCCACTATCAGTGTAAATGTGAATAGAACACTACCGTTAAATAACACTTGCTACCACCTACTATTAACCAACTATAGTTGCTAATGTTAGCTAAAAGCGAGCAAGCTACACTAGCTATAAAGCTAAATGCTAACGGATAGAGTAAAAATCAGCATTATATTAGGTAATCAGGCGTTTACCGGTAATGGCATTACAGACGACTGTAACATCCCCTTCTAATGCTTCTAATAGCATTTTGGAAACGCGAGCTATAAACACATCAAGATGCAAAATCTAATATTTTAAAGGTGGATGTTTCTGAAGTGCTGTCCTGTCGCCCGGTTTTCAGTGCACCACATGGGCCTGCTTAGACTAGTTCCTTACTGGGTAGAGCAAGTGTTACACCGTTGAAAATCCGTACTTGTGCACTGTACTCCGTAATCTTTGGTTCCGAAAATTATTTCACAACAAACATGTTCAGTGTCTCTTATTTATTTCGTTTCACCGTATTTCCAGATTTTAGCAGGCATTACTTTAAAACAATAGTCACACATAAAGTTAACTATTAAGAAAAATATAACGTTTTGTACCATTCACGGTGCGTCTTTAATAGTACTCCGACCACTGTGTCCTGTCCTAGCTGACATAGCGGAAGTCCAAACTTGCTGTGTAATCCTTGTTGTGCAGAAGTACAAACTCTTTCTGTAGTCAACATATTTTACCTCAATTGACAATGCCAGACTATTTAGGAGGAGACCAGAGGAAAGTTAAAGAAGAGGAAAAGGAAGATAAACCTATCAGAGGTACTACATGAATGTTTGGACGTCTTTTGTTCCTTTGTTAGCTAGCTATCCTTATGCTAGAAGGAAGCTAACGACCGTCACTAGCTTGCTAGATAGCCAGTTCAACAATGTTGTAACCAGCAAGTCATCGTCATGATGATCATAAAATGGAACTAGCTGGAATACTGCGTTGTTGAATATATGGGTGCATTTGGTGTTGTTACTTAGCGGTATACATGTATATCTAGCATATTAATCTGGCCTAGTTATATAACAATGTTGTTATAAATCAAGTTCAGCAGCATCAACACTACTAGCTAGCGGTAGCTATTTCAGCTAGGCTAGTCTTGGCCAGCTAGACACTTCATTCACCAACGTTTTTTCTTGCTTTCAGCATTGGACGAGGGGGACATTGCCCTTTTGAAAACCTATGTAAGTATGAACCTTACACATTACCATTTGCATGTAACACCAGTCTATTAATTGCCATTTGTTGTGCTACGGTGTGTCATGGTCTCTACTATCTCAAATAATATCTGGGACAGCAGATCACAGTTCACAACAATCTGTGATTTCTATTTTTCTGCTGTTCAGGGCCAGAGCACGTATTCCCGACAGATCAAACAGGTTGAGGATGATATCCAGCAACTGCTCAAGAAGATTAATGAGCTGACCGGTATGTCTTTCAGGCATACACGTCTACCGCACAGGGAATCCTTGACAGACATACTGATGGTGTAGTAGCACATGTTCTAACCTTGCATGTGTGCTTGTCTGTACCAGGCATCAAGGAGTCTGACACTGGGCTGGCCCCCCCCTGCACTATGGGATCTGGCTGCAGACAAACAGACCCTCCAGAGCGAGCAGCCTCTACAGGTGGCTAGGTAGGTACCCGACACCCTCACTGAATACAAGGCTTCATCTAAGTCAAGTACTACGTCGCCGTTTTTTGTTCTTTCATTCATTATACAGTCGTTTATATATATATACAGAATCATTATTTATATTGAACTGGTCATTTTGATCAAATGCTGTTTCCAACATACTGAAGGGATGGATTTGAGGTTCTGTTTTGTTTTGACAGATGCACAAAGATCATCAATGCCGACTCTGAAGACCCCAAGTACATCATCAATGTGAAACAGTTTGCCAAGTTTGTGGTGGACCTGAGTGACCAGGTGGCCCCTACTGATATTGAGGAGGGCATGAGGGTCGGGTAAGGAAGAGGGCACAACTGCTGTAACATATTTAGATGAAATAGGTAACAGGAATATCACGTTAACAACAGCAACAAAACAATGCTCACGTGTATTTTCTTTTGTTACTTCTCTAGTGTTGACAGAAACAAGTACCAGATCCACATCCCTCTGCCCCCTAAGATTGACCCAACTGTAACAATGATGCAGGTAAAACAACAACAATCAATAGCTTTTTATTGACAAGGGCCAAAGAAGCGGACACGTTAAGGGAATGTGTCCACCCTGATAAGACTGTGCTGTCTGTCTGTCCCTCTGTCTCATCTTTCTCTCTGTCCCGTTCTCTCTCTCCCTCTATTCCTCTCTGTCTCTCTCTCTCTCTAGGTTGAGGAGAAACCCGATGTGACCTACAGCGATGTGGGCGGCTGTAAGGAGCAGATTGAGAAGTTGAGAGAGGTGGTGGAGACCCCTCTGCTTCATGTGAGTATTAACATGGTTTTAGTGTGAGTGATCATTCTGTTAACGATCAGAGAAGGGCATATCATCTGATCACAATGGGAGGCTAAACAGGACGTGCTGTATGCTGAAATGCCCACACAAACATTTTAAGGCAAACCTGTTACTAAAATGAAGTGTTTGCATGAGTGTTTTATGAGACTTTCTGTTCTGCTTTTAGCCTGAGAGGTTTGTGAACCTGGGTATTGAGCCCCCCAAGGGGGTCCTGCTGTTTGGGCCCCCCGGCACCGGTAAGACCCTGTGTGCCCGAGCGGTGGCCAACCGCACCGACGCCTGCTTCATCAGGGTCATCGGCTCTGAGCTGGTCCAGAAGTACGTGGGAGAGGTGAGTCCCAAACCTGGACGAGGAATCAAGGAACAGCCTGCAGTGTGATGCTGCTGTTCAGTGTCTGGGTGGCTTTCATCTGGCTGCTCGCTCTTTCTTAATGTAGAATTTGTCTCTCGATCTCTATCCATCCCTCCATCCTCTTTCCTTCCTAATTTCAGGGTGCAAGAATGGTCCGTGAGCTCTTTGAGATGGCCAGAACCAAGAAGGCCTGTCTCATCTTCTTTGATGAAATTGATGCCATTGGAGGTCAGCGATCAATCATTTATGTTTAACATCATCTTAAAACGCAGTAACGAGATTTACTGTGGGTAGGGTTATGTGTTGTGGTTGAATGCCATGCATAAACGGAATTGTTGGAACCTTTGTCTAGGCGCCCGCTTTGATGACGGCGCCGGGGGAGACAACGAGGTCCAGAGGACCATGCTGGAGCTGATCAACCAGCTGGACGGCTTCGACCCCAGGGGGAACATCAAGGTCCTCATGGCCACCAACAGGCCTGACACCCTGGACCCCGCTCTCATGAGACCTGGGCGTCTGGACAGGAAGATAGAGTTCAGTCTGCCTGACCTGGAGGTAGGGAACCCTTGACTCAGTAGACCAGGCAGACCAGTAGGAGCCTGTGTGTTTGTTTTGCTTTCTGACGGCAGGCAAGTGGATCTGAACCATGGTTGTTTTTCAGGGTCGTACCCACATCTTCAAGATCCATGCCCGCTCCATGAGTGTGGAGAGAGACATCCGCTTTGAGCTGCTGGCTCGTCTGTGTCCCAACAGCACCGGTGAGTTCTGCCCTCAGTAGGACCGCCTCTGGACAAATGCATGTTCGTTACCAGGCTTCTACAGAGCTAGATAACGACCCATTTATGACGTGGAAGCTGGGAAACATCTAAAACATGCAGGACAGAGGTTCCCTGAGGACCAGGGTTAAGAACCACTGCACTATGAGCATATGTGCAACATAACTTAACTATCAAAGAAAATGTCTAATGACAACAGCTATGCACAGATTTAACCATCATCTTAATTAGTTTGTCCTTGTGTTTGTCCTCAGGTGCTGAGATCCGTAGTGTGTGCACAGAGGCAGGGATGTTTGCCATCAGAGCCCGCAGGAAGATTGCCACCGAGAAGGACTTCCTGGAGGCAGTCAACAAGGTCATCAAGTCCTACGCCAAGTTCAGCGCTACCCCACGCTACATGACCTACAACTAAGGCTTCGCTGCGATCATGTTTTTCTGTTTGTGTTTGTTGTCACGGGGACGGGGAGGGGGACTTGTAACGTTCAACTGTCATTCTTGGAAAGTTGCCTAAAAATAAAACTTTATTGTGATATGGGTGTTCGAATAACTTTTTTCTGAAAACAGTTTATGCAAACACAGCAACCCTGCTTACCTTCCAAATACAGCAGATAGTTAGAATTTGTTCGCACAAGTACAATTAGGATGTTACAAAAAAAATATTTATTATATAGAGCTTGTGTCATCAGATATTACAGACATTTGACAAGTAACAATACAGCATATGAACTCAACAGCACTCAATCTGATTAGAATCACTAAATGCAATGCTGGTATAATGACTTTGGTCTCACTTATACAGGCTTTTATATTACTATGAGTAACATGTCTACATAGACAATAGAATGTTTTTTACATGTAGTTGTGACAATTGCAAAGTTACCACTTTTTGCATTTTTTACCTGACAAACTTGTGATGGTACTCACATGGTGATGGTAAAGTCCTGGCACTCACTTAGATTACAGCAGTGAAATAAAGACAGGCTTCTAGATCTCTCCAACGTGTAACAGGCCCATACAACACAGTAACTTGTCTGCAGGATTATGTTAAGGCTGTAACTGTCCCCCTGGGTTCAGATAATAAAGGCTTAACTAACCAATAACAGTGCCTGTAAAGTCCTCCAGCAATCCATACTAAAACTGGACTGAACACAGTACTCAAAATATGTCTTACTCTGAATCTGTGATGTAAACCTAGAAAAGTGCAATGGAAATCTAAAAAAGCAAATACAATCCTTTCGACAAACAAAAGCCTTGATAGAACTGCACTCAGACTGCAGGAATGTTAGCAATATAACCAAACGACACCAATCTTTCATCAAATATACATCACTATCTTGTATAAAAAAACAAAATTGCACTTGTGGAATAGCAGTCAGTCTACAGTGTCTCCTGTGTGATGGTTATGGATCTGAACAGGGACCACCTGTTACCTCCCTCCCCCCCCTGTGCAGGGCCAGACAGCTTCCATGCCTCCCTTACACCTCCGCCCTGATATGACTGCCCACCCTACAGCCATCTTGTGTGAAGAGCTGTCATTGGACAGTGTGGTTGACGTGTGGGACGGTGTGACACTGACAGTGGAGCACTGCATCATGGACCGTGGGAAAGACCATCTCTGGGGTCACGACTCCACTGAAGAACTGCAGCCTGCGGAGTTCAGCCAGCAGAGTTCCTGCGAGGGGGAAAGTTCAAGTTCAAGTTCAAATCTAATTTGAATCTGTGCAGCTCTTTTTACAAATCAGCAAACAAAAAATGACTCAAATAGACCATGAATCAACCCTGAGATCCCCAGCGAAACCCTTAGAGAAGACAAGACGTCGCATTTATGTGTTAACAACTTATATCGTGTGGTAGTCCTTAATACAGCAAGGTGTCCTAGGAGAACAGGTACTCACGGCTGCATCCAGCAAGCAGCACCTGCACGTCCACAGCTGCGCACTCCTTCACCAGCTGCAGAGAGACAGAGACAGGGAGCCTGGTGAGGCCACTGAACATGGGCCGACACACACTGACAGGATGAGACAGGCTTGGAGCACCAATAACGTCAGGGGGGTGCACCCCATGGAGCACCCCCTCTCCTATGAACCAGTGAGATAGAAACGGCCGACAAGATGGAAGAACGAGAAGAGTGTGTGAGCACGTTTAAGTTTGATATCAATTTGATGACAGGGTCACTGTGACATGGCCAGGTGTTATCAGAGTAGGGTCTCAGTCCTCCAGGAACATGAGCCACGTACCAATCGGATGACTTTGGCTCCCACAGAGTCGATGAAGTTGACCGGGGTCCAGTCCAGGATGATGCAGCGGACAGGGCTGAGGGGCTGCAGGAAGCTGACCACCTCGGAGTCAGACTCCTCGGTGCTGGCCTCGGCTGTCTGCCCGTTCCCCAGCAGGTTCAGGTGGGTCTGGGACACGTCTCCACCCACAACCTCGTGGGTCACGCCCTGCTCCAAGTCCTGGACCAATCAAAGAGAAACGTGGGTTATGAATGGCCTCTGACAATCATAGGTTTGATTAGATTTTTTTGTGTTTTTTATTTATTTAAATGACTTCTAAAATATGCTGTACAATGGTCATGTGCAGACGTTGTGTGTGGAGGAATGGCGAGGTTAAGTTTGCTGTGGCTGCCCTGACTGGCTAGGTTGCCATTGGTCCTTATACAATGGGTTGAGCAGAGAGAGAGAGAGAGGGAATGATCAACAATCATGGCAAACAAATACCACACTGCACTCTTTTCACCAACAGGGCTCACCAGTTTGACCACAGCATTCATCTTCTGGGGAGACTTCTGCTTCAGTTTGTCCCGCTCAGCTTTCTCTTTCTTAAATCGTTTTTTCTGGAGTTTTCTTGCAGCCTGAAGCTGAGTGGGGTCCACTCCTGTCTGCAAACATTTGAATAAGCCAATCAAGCCAGGCCATCGCGCTGGACTCCCATCCCCTAATATTTACTTTTCAAAGCGGCGACCTAGCGTAACATTTGTAAGAACAGGAAAACCTGTCTTCTAAGAGCTCACGGGCTACAGTCAAACATTGGCTGACCAAAGGTGAACTAACCCTTTGCCTATTGATGACACGCACGTGCATGCAACACACACGCTTACACATGTAGTTTACCTTCCGTTTGAGGGCGTTCACGTAAAGGTCGCTGTTGGCAAAATAGATCGAGGAGTTGGAGTGGAAGATTTTGATCCCCTTGCATTCTGTTGCCTGGAAACAAACGCAAACACAGGAACTTAGATCCTGTCACAGTCACACCACAGTCTTTTCTGTCTTAGAAAATAATGTTTCCATTCAGCAGACACTCCAAAGCACTATAGAGTACAGGGAGAGACTAAAGCCTGCAAACTCTGATCTGTAGTCAAATGTCCAAACCACAGAGCTAGACCTATCCCCCCCCCTTCCTCTGCCTTCACTTCTTCACCATCACAGTGGTGGCAAGCATGGAGCACCACTCACCTCCTCATACTCGTCCACATCGCAGTACAGCCCCGTGTCGGACACCTGGCCCAAGATCAGAGTCTTTGGGCTGGAGGGTCAGGTGAGGGAGACAACATTAACATCGCAGGACCCAGCATTATGAAGTCTACTGACACCCAAGATATCAAATGAAATGCTTTCTGATGATCGACGGAAGACTTTTACATGTGAATGAAAAGGATAGAAGGATGGAGGAAGAGGACGGGAGGGGGGGCACCTTTGTGTTCTGTAGATAACGGTCAGGATTGCAAATCCTACAGCCACGAGCAGGCCGTAATCTAGTCCCAACAGCACAGAAGCTACAAAGGAAACAATCCAGATAGCCTGAGAGAGAGAGAGAGAGAGAGAGAGAGGGGGGAGAGAGAGAGGGGAGAGAGAGGGTCAAATACACACGCGTCTTGGCACTGTGGCATTGAAAACATTGTGACCAGGCACGAGCAGTGAGCCGTAGTCAGAGGGTGGTTGTGTGGCGTCGTGACTCACCAGCTCAATCTTGCTGGTTCTCCACAGGACTGGAATGTCCCTCAGCTGTTTGAACATGCCCAGCAGATTCACCATGATGATGGCAGCCAGCACCGTCTGCAGTGGCACAGTGTAGAACAGGGTTGGCTGTGAGGTAAGTGAAGAGACTAGAGGAACATAATCATTTTGGGGGGGGCTTGTTGTTTTCATGTTTGACTTCTTCTTTAGCCCCTAAGCCGGCTCAGACACAAGTGTGGGTGTGGCTGTGTGTGGCTTCACACTCATACCCACCTGTGGCAGGGGCTCGAAGACAAACCCAATGGCCACAACCACCAGCAACACCACCAGCGAAGCAAGCAGACCCGCTATCTGTTGACGTACACAGAGAAAGAGAGAGATAAGATGAGTAATGACGTCTTTATCCTTTCCCATCGTCTCGCTTAGTTATGACTTATAAGCATAAGAGGAAGTGTGTGTGACCTATCTGAGACATATAGTTTTATGATGTTTTATGAGCCCAAAGAAGTCCCATTCATCACAATGCAGTCATGACATACACTGTCACTTAGAAACAGGATGTGTGTGTGTTGTGTGTGTGTGTGTGTTACCTGCGTCTTGCCCCCGGTACTCTCCTGCACCAGGCTCCGAGACATAGAACAGGTGATGGCGAAGGTGTGGAAGAAGGAGCTGACAAAGTTACATATCCCCAGGGCGATCAGCTCCTAAACAGAGGGGCAGCGCAGAGCTGGGGTTAGATTCTCAGCAGAAGATCACTTGTAGAACACCAGTGGCTCACCACTACTATCCAGACTACATCATAATTTATCCTTTATCCAAAGCAACATACAAAAGGCCCATACACTGTGGAAAGTACAGCAGAAAGTCAAGGATCAGACGTGTGTAGTTCCAGGCACAGTGAAAACAACATCATCTCAACCCCAGTGCACACAACATCATCTCAACAACCGTAACATCACAATGCTAATCTTGGCCCAAACACACCTGGTTGCCATCCACGCTGTAGCCATGCTTCAGGGCAAAGGTCTTGGCCAGAGAGATGCCCATGGAGAAGCCCACGATGGCTATGGCGAAGGAATCCGTGACCAAATTTGGTAAAAGGGAGAAGGTGGGGACCACAGGAGGGAGGAGCCTGTAGACAGATGACGTCTTGTGTGAAAACCCAGCTGACGAGGGAAGCCAGGACACGTTATGGAGGGAACATTTCTCGTCCCAAACGTTGCTGAAAGTGAAGCTTTACCGTCTTCACACGAGAGAAGACGTCATTACGTTTGGATTTGCGTGGCATTGAAATGCTACGCTACGTCGCTACGCTTCTGGCCAGACACGACCTCTATGACCTCACCCTGTGGGGATCTTCCCGACCACGTCCACCAGGTAACCCCCTGATAGGTTGAGGCCGTAGGAGAGGCCGGTGGAGACGATGACCACGATGATCTCCCCGGGGATGGGGACGGGCAGCTTGCTCTTGAAGCGCTCGTTGACGACCTTGACCCCGTACAGGAACACGACGCACACCAGGCCCACGGTGAGCGTGGTGACGTTGGTGCTGGTGATGTCAGTCACCACGGCCCTCAAGCTCTGTGAGGGGAAGAAAGCGGAATTAGGAGGGGGATTAGGAGGCTTGGTTTAGGAATGTGTTTGTATGTACGTGTGTATGTGGGGGGTGTGTGTTTCAGAGTGAGTCTCACATGGAGGGCTGAGAAGGGCCCACTGAAACGGGGGGTCTTCACGCCCAGCAGGTATTTGAGCTGGGACACACAGACGTGGAGGGCTGCGGCGGTGGTGAAGCCTCGGACCAGAGGCTCCGTCAGGTAGATGGCCACGAAGCCGAACCGGAGCAGCCCAAACACCAGCTGGGGGAAGGTACAGAGGTTCAAATGATAGAAACCTACAGCAGGAAACGAGTCTGACTTTATCAAATGTTAGACACACCCAGGACGGCATTAGGCAAATGCCTAAGCATGAGAAATATATGTGATCTACGCATTTAA
This sequence comes from Mallotus villosus, assembly GCA_903064625.1. Taxonomy (NCBI): domain Eukaryota; kingdom Metazoa; phylum Chordata; class Actinopteri; order Osmeriformes; family Salangidae; genus Mallotus; species Mallotus villosus. Next base: position 658,378 of record CAEFZP010002844.1, read on the forward strand.
CAACCTCCAATATATGAAACGATACTTATAAATGATCGACTAGTTTCCATGACTTCACTGTGCACGCCGCATGACAAGGTGTTGGCACATGCCACGGAGAGAAAATAAACAAATACGTAAAGACGACAAGCAGCGAGCATCCGATAGGGCTGTGTGCTCGCATGTCAACAAACAGTGTGGATCCCACCGTGTTGCATCAACACTGAGCGCTGAGCCTGAGACAGAGCCTGAGACAGAGCCTGACAGGCCGGCTACTAGGGTTTCACATGTGAAGAAACACACCGTCACAATCGCACAATAGAGACGGCGTCCTGGTGATGAGATCCTAACTCAAACAACCTGAAGTGGATCGACCTGTTTGACTTACACCCTGACACTTGTGTGTGTGTGTGTGTGTGTGTGTGTGTGGGGAGGGGTCAGGGGGAGCGTCGGAGAAGGCAGGCCCACCTGGATGATTCCCACCAGGGTGGTGAGGACCACGGCCAGCTCCACCCTCCTGGCGTCCCGGGCCACGGTGTCCACCAGGGTTCCGTTGGTCCCGTTCAGGGCGGCCTGCATGGTGAACATGGCGTCTGGGGCCTCCCTCACCACCACGCCTCCTATCATCAGGCTGATCACTGCGAACGTGCCTGCAGAGGAGACAGTCGGTACACAACCGCTGTTAGGCTGCCCAAGAACCACCTGATTAAATGATTTAAATAGATTTTTTTTTATTGAATACATAAATAATGAACAAATAATCAAAATATGATCTCATGAAATCACATGGTGCTCGGTGTGATTATTCGTGGTGGAACTGGAGCGAACTATCCCGTGAGCGATGCGCCTTTTAAAAGGTTTCTCAGAACTGCATTCCTCTGTGCTCCCCACCTGACATGCGTCCAGAACACCTCCTTCAGGCCACGTCAGTGTGGCGGGGCACCAGCTAACACCGACTAGGTCTGGCTCAGAGACAATCTCAGAACTACAAATCAGTGGGCAGGCGTCAGCGTTGTCCCAGACAGTGTACACACACACACACACACGTCAGTGCCACACCTAAACCCACCCCCGGTAAAGGGGAGTAATCTCAGATTACATCATTGTGCTTTTAGTCATAAGCAGGGGGCCTTCTACATACTTTAGTTTTTTTCAACAGTAAAGAATTCTGAGAAGAGGTGTGTGTGTGTAGACATACATGCCTTTGTTCACCAGACCTTATTGCCAAACAGTTGGATAACTGCCCAGACATTAATATTTTAGGTAGATACTTTACAGAACTAGCTGTCAAATATCAAAAGTATTCAGCCCTATTGAGAACTTCTTGTCCAGTGGGACAATGTTCAAACACCTAAATCAGTTCCGAGCTGACTATTCTCTGTTTCTCTTGTGTATAGGCATGACTCAGGACTTTTACATAGTGGGGGAGGTAAAAGAGTGTCAGGTTAAATGGAAGACAGCACAAGCCCTTTTACAAATGTGTGTGTGTAAAAATGGCTGTCCTTACTTGACAGTAACATAAATCCCATGAACTCCAATGACCTCTCAAATAAAGCACGGTCATCAGATTCCAAATCACAATATATATATATATTGTGCCTTGTCAAAATATGTCTAATTCTACACTAACCCAACAATCAACTATTAGTCTGTGTCACCTGTGAGTTTTGGAGTGATCGTTCAGAGAACAAACCCTTGATTAAAGACTTCGTACTCAGGGTGGAGAAGTTTAACATGATTCATAGAGGTCAGTCTGTTCTTGGCACATAATGTGAAACCTTCTTGGTTATGTTAAAAGGTCAACAGTTGCCCAGGGAAATAATAGACGACAGGAGATAAAGTATCCTTAAAGGCGATGGTTTATTAAAGGTAATGGTTTATTAGGTTGGGGTTGGCGAGGGGGTTGGGGGTGTAATTAAATGTCTTGGGAAGTAACATGCTTGGTATTAACTCCATCCTGGGGCCCTACCCTTCCTCTCCACTGGGAAAACAAGACCAGACCGTAGGCAGTACTGTAAGGCCACATCCTGATCTGCTTTTATCATGATATTTATACTTGATTTATCATTTTATCCAAAGAAGCATAGAGAGAGTATAGCTAGGCAGAAGATCAAGGCTCAGAAGAGCAGAGTTCTAACAGTATTTTAGTGGTCAGAGTCAAGGAACGGTTTGAACGTTATCTGAGATGCAAGATAATGTCAGTGTAGATAAGAGTGGAAGAGGAAAACAGAAGTCAGTCTACTGCAGAAATGTCTGCAAGCTCAAATCAAATGACACCTTCAACCCAACAAGCTACACTGTATACTCATTTTCGTTCTATAAGCCCCAGTAGTAGAGAAACAAAACAGAACTCACCTATGGATACATGTCTGGAGGTCCCAAAGAAGGTATACAGCAGGACAGGGTAGAAGGAGGAGTAGAGGCCATACACAGGGGGCACAGCAGCCAGCATCGCATAGGCAAGACCTGGGGAGAGAGGGAGAGGCAGAGAGAGGGATGAGAGGAGGCAAGACGGAGAGAGAGGGAGAGAGAGAAAGTAGGAGAGACGGACAGTAGGAGACAAAGAGAAGGAGAGTGGGAGGGAGATGGAGAGACAGAGGCAGCAAAACATGAGCGATTGTATTGAAACAAAATATTAAAAAATAATACCCCCTCCAAAAATGACAAAACAACAAGCTTTCTGGGAAGTTTGGCATCTGGGGTTTTTCTCTGAAACGCCAGAACCTTATCTGCGTACTATGTTTGTCTTGTTAATGTATGTCACAGCTACTGACCTTGAGGAAGTTGCATGACCCCTGTGCTGATGCCTGAAACCACGTCGCCAAAGAGGTACTCCTTGACTGGATAAGACGGCAGCCATGTAAGGATGGGAAGAAAACTCAGAGCAATGGCCTTGGCCTTTTCAGACGAACACCTGGGGTCATTGTGTTGGAGGGAGAGAAAGCGGAAGAGACAAGAGAATGAATGGGTGCTTCTCTCCAATTAAAAAACTCATTTTTCGCCAACAAAATACACTTCCCTCCCTTACATTAAGATACTCATTATTTCATTTAAGATACTGAACACAAATACATCAAACACTCTAGATAACACATGCATTTAACATTGCACTTTCATAAGTCATCATGTTATCTCAAATCCAAAGCGCTTGGAAGAGAAAAGACAGACCAAACACAGAAATAAACATTAAAAAGCATCCCTGCCCCACTATGGAAGCAAAGACAGGGAGCACTGACCGGACATGCTGTGCCAGCCTCTTCTGGAGGGTCTTGGGGCTCCTGACCCTGTGATGCAGAAGCTGGGTGTCGAGGAAGGCCTCGTCGTAGACGGGCCGCTCCACACGGTACATGAGCGGAGAGGGCTCATCCTCGTCGCTAAGCGTGACACGTTCCATAACACGGAGAGGACCCCCCGGGCATGGCAGGGAGGCTGCAGGAGGAGACGAGGGGCTCGTAGAGGGAGGGAGGTTGTGTAGAACTTTCTCTCCGACTGTCTCCACTTAGCTGTCACTGTCCATCTGGCTGGTTGGCTTTTGCACTTATATCCTGCTTTTGCTTGGGGGGGTGGAGCTATCCCTCTTCCTCTTTTACTCAATCGTGCAGTCTCTCCCTCTCTCTTTCCTGCTCTGCTGGTTGGTCTTCTGGTTTACTGGCAGGCTCTGAGACGGAAGACACAGAAATATTGTTTTTTTTGTTTCTCAATTCTGGCGCTGCTTCTGGTGGTTGAGTCCTGTTCACACAGTGGCTTGCTTTCATTAGGCTACATCTTTACATATTTTTAATTGATCAGAAAAATCTCAAAAGTAAACTACCTGTGCAAAACATTCATGTCTGTTTCTTGATAACGAAATATTTGCTTACAGATCATGTTGGAAAAGAAACATGAAAAAAGAAACATGCCACATTGAACGTTTGCTCTGAAAATCAATAATTGGTTCTTTAAATCAATAAAGGCTAGAAGTTCATATGTAATCAATGACATTGCCCAAGCTACATTTCAGACAGGCCGGTCACAGCAAAACATAGACCATGATAGTACCCTGACCTTTCAAGATGCACCTCTCAACTCTAAGGAATCTACTAGTTGTACAGAGCACTGACAGCCACCTTGTCCTTGACATTTCGCGGAGGTATTTACTAAATAACATTCAAAGTAAAAATTTGAGGACACTAATTAATCAATTCGTACGCCACCGAAACACACACTTGCGGAGTAGCTAACCCGTTCATGAAAATCTACATGACTACTGTAAGTAGCCATGGAACTAGCTACTGTTGCTAAAAAGAGAGAGCGAGAGAGATCTCTCTCAATTAGCCATAATCCCAGTTAGCTACGTTAACCTTATACATACGTTTGTAAGTAGTGGTTATGATGTCACTAATAACGACAGAAATAGCAAGAAATATATATGTCTTAAAACAAATAAAGGTTAGGCTACTTGAAAGGTTGGAACCTGAAATGCAGGTTATGGCGAGATAGGGATGGGATAGCATTGACACTGACATTCAGAGTTATATGGAAGATGCGGACATGGACCATGTCTTACCTCTCGCAACCTCTGCCTAGGATGCCACACACAAGGGAGAAGCCAATATTATCCACACTGACCTCGCACCGGGGACTCTAGTTACAGTTTAACTCCCGGAATGCCCTTTCACAACCGTCGACAGCTGCATACTCTTCCAGAGAAAATCACTTGATGCTTGTGTCGTACACGTCACGCTATACGTCAGACGTCCCGTGGTCATGGGATTTGTATTTTTACACTGTTAATTAAAATGTAGTTTGTTGTTGGAATTGGCCAAAATTTTCTTTGTGTACCATTAATTAAGGGAAACTGAAATATTTACAATTAAACGGTTCTTCTAAGAGGAATTGTGAATGTGTGCGTTCTCATGCCGTTCTCTAATCGTCTACATTTGTATTTTATGCACAGACTGAGGTTATAGGCCTATTGTTTCGATTCCTCACCAAAAATTAATACTATTCAAATACTATTCCGAATACGACTTCCGTTTGTGCATAAAATACAAAGACAGTATGTGACCACCAGATGACGTACTTGTCTGCAAGCTGACAACATACTGCAACTCGCCACCAGTGTTATGCCAAATTCACACCCCCTGCCGAAATCTACCCCCCCTGCTCGTGAACGCGCTGCTTCTGCATTGTTGCAACTCTTACTTGTAGACTTTGCTATTCACTTCGTAATCAATTTAGCATATGTTTAGCTGTTCTTACTGAATATTATTATTTATGGAGTCCTATAAGACAACATTTAGTTGTTGTTTTGTTAGGCTCTATAAAATAATTAGGTTTGTTCGCGTGGGCGACACGCATAATGTGCAGTTTTCTCTAGTGTAGACTATTCGTATATACATTCGTTTATTCCCCTATCGCCCCACGTCTTGAAAGTGCGTTAAGTCAAACGAGCAGGGGGGTTAGATTTCGGCAGGGGGTGTACATTTGGCATAACACCTGTTTGATCATTGATTTACCTATTTCCCGTCACACAGCAGAACCAGCATTGCATGGTTCTTGTGTGCTGATTAAACTGTTAACTTTACAATATGCGACGTGGTGGCCGATGGATTTGTGAGCCTATAATGCACAGACGCCGGGTATTAGCGACCAGTAAATCATGAGATCACACGGAAGCCGATGCATAAAAATGACTAGGCCTAGTATTAAGTCACGAATGGGATATCAAATGAATCTAACTACCCTACCATGGTATAGGCCTACATTTATCATATATTCGCCGTATGTTGCTGCTAGACCGGTCACTTCAGGTGACAGTCTACTGCTTCACGTTGAGAAGACACGCCTTCTTCTTGACAGCCAAGCGCAGTTCATTCGGATTCTCAAATCACTGTCGTGTCCTGTCCAAGCATGAACAAGGAAATATGACTAAACCTGCCAATCGTTGGGAAAAACGCGAACATGCTTTTGAGACCAGTACCTACAGAATGCATTGAGTTGAACTTTACTATACCAAGATTGTAGGTTATTTACCCAGGAACTATCTGGATATTCTCGTTAACATGGGGAGAAGAAGGGGACAGGAATATGACGAGGACTTCACGTTTGTTAGTCCAGTGGTCAAATATTTACTTTTCATTTTCAACTTAATTTTTTGGGTAAGTGTTGTGTTGATGAACAAGGTATTCGATGGTAAAGCTGTTTACTGCTCTCTTTTCTAGTTGGTTTTAAGTCAAATTAACTTTTGAACCGGGTTAGACATTTAGTTTGAAGCAGGTTAATCATTTATTTTGGAGGGTTGTAATGTTCAGGGTAGTGCAGCAGCAATACATAAACTCATTTTGTTATTACTTTTCTATCAACATTTCAGGATAAATAAAAGCCTTTATGCACGAGTATGCCAGATTCAGTATTCCTCAGAATCAAACTGGATTTTCTTCTCGTCTATCCTGAGACTGGAGATGATCGACTGATTGTATTAGTATTATCAGGGTTTCAGTCTCCGATGGGAGTGGGACTAATCTCCTGTTGTTTTTACAGACAGACTATCATTGTCCCTCTCCGTTTGATTTAGATGTTCTATGTTATACGAATTTACACTAGTGCTATATCATTTGTGGTTTATCTATTTGTTCCCGATGAACATCGTGATGGTATAATAAGAGGTCAAGGCGTGTTGAGGAATGCCTGTCCATACCTGAACACAGTTACATTCCACTGAAAGTTTCACCTATTTCCAACAGTCTCATTTGGACGAAATTAGACACTATATCAAGAATGATCTGCCCTTAAGATTAAGAATCAATTTAACATTTAACACTTTTAACATTTAAATAATACAGAAACCCATCGACTCAGTAAACAAAACACAAAAGATATTTCCCCCCCGGCCTTAATACACTGTACTTTATGCCAATCCAGTTTCACAACTCCCTTTCATGCAGTACACTGTTGCTAAGAGGCTCTAAGATTCTTTGATTCATATGCTGATGGAGCGACGCAGGGCTCTGTCTAAAGAGGGCCCCATGCTTTATCCTGCATTCACATCTATTTGGCAGTCAAAGAAGCGTTCAGATTACGCATCTCAGACACTTCACTAAACCACCAAGGAGTTGTCAGTTAATGTTTGTAAATACCCTTTTGAACTTGTTTCCCTTCAGACCTTGAGAGGGTACTTTAAACATGGCGTACTGGCTAAAATGGATGTCCTCACATTTTCTCATTATAACATTTTGTTTTTCTTTCAAGGCTTTCGTTGTTCTTGGGTCAATGACTTTCATCATGATAGATAAATATATATATATATGGATACATAGATGGTAGGATGAATGGGTACATTATTAATCCCCATGGGGAAGCTCTACGGCACCAGTAATGTCAGTGTGAGAGAGATTGTCAACGGGCCACTGGAGCTCTTTGAAACAATATACTCCAAACTAGACTGACTTACTAATGCATGTGACACAACTTTCATGTCATGATAGTAGCTCCAAGAGAACAGGTCAGATCCAGAAGGGCACGAGCAGAGTGGCATGAAGGTCAGAGGACGGAATATGCAGTGAATAGAGAAAACAAAGATAACAACAGGAGTTTGTTATTCAGTTAGACGGAAACGTAATCATGGATACGACAGCAGCCGCAATGTTTTAGGATGGCTTGCCATACCAGCACTCCTAGAATCTAGGCCTGAAGTTCCAGTGTAATGCTTACAACACGCTGTGTACATTCATAACTAATACTGTGTCACATGCAATAATGTTCCAACCTAGTTAATGTGCTGTTCTAATAGAGAGCCAAAAACCTCCACCCACTGCACCACAGTAGAGGGATTTCAGACATAACTCCCACAGAATTAGAACAAATTGTTGTTGCAGACTAAGATTTCATACTTTTTTTCTGAGCTGAATGGATGACTTAACAGTATTGATATGGTTTTATGCCCAGTTCTTGTCTACTCTGCACCATGAAACATACATGCCTAGTATTGAGGCAACATGAGTTATGTACAGTGAAACTTCAACAGAGAAGTGGTAACAAACACGCAGAACCTTACAGAAGACAGGAAACCCCCACACAGTGTTTGATGATGATGGTTAAGAACTGCTGCTGAGAAAAAGGAAATGCCTATACGAAAACGACAAACATCCGTTTGTCCATCGAATTGAGTACAGTGAGCCTCCGCTAACTTGTAGAACTCAGTTTAACCTTAAAAAATCCTGACTGATCTATCACAAAATGCCACCTCAGGCAATGCGTGCTGTTCTAACTGTACCTAGATCTTGGCCTTGTGGGAACAGGATAAAATCTTGTGCAGACTTGCATAGGTGCTGTGTGGAATGCATTGCAAACTTGGTTTTCCATCCCCCCAGGCAGTCAGAGACAAGGATCCTTTAAAAACCTAGTCTGTATAATTGTGTTGCATCTGTGGTCATATCTGTTAAAATGTCAGTGCTCAACAAACAAAAAGATAGTCTAGGAACAGTTTGTGATATTACCAACTCCTCTGTTGCTGTCATGCGGCATTTTAGAGATGTCAGCATTTTTATTCACACAGAAAAACAGTGTGTATTGTCCCTGTTCTTTTGTCAGGTATAAAACCTTACCTGCCCTTCCCCTCCCCAAAGCACAAGGTGCAGTGTGGTAACTAGATACAGGGTCTGGACTGGAGATGGGGGGGGGACCCTGAGGGAGGGGGGTAGGGGGGACCCTGGGGGAGGAGGATCTGTATTCTTTAGGCTGTGTTGGGGCTGTGTAGCCCCCTCAATGTTGAGTGGGGAGTGAAAGACCCATTATAAGACAAGACTTCGCTTACCGTTCCAAGTTCATTTAGTCAAACTAGCCAGAAAAGAACACAACGCCATGCACTGCTTTTTAAGTTGCCCTTGGCATCTCCAGTGTACATAACACCACAGACTAAACATTTGCTCCCTAACTCCCATTGGCATATTTGAGATTTGATTTATTCATATGATTGATGATAAGTATTCAATTTTTCCTACATCCTTTTAGTGTGAGAATACTACATACTCTTTTGTATGTTTCTCATAAAAAAATGTTGAAACATTCCTCACTGCATTACATTGATCTACAGGTTTTCTTTTCTCATTCTGTGTCCCTCAGATTATCTCCTTGGTGATGGTATCCATTGGTGTGTATGCCCGGATGATGAAGCAGGCAGGTAAATAACCTTCGGTTAAATAAATAACCCACTGTACACAATGAAAGTAAACCACTGCGTGAAATATGTTTTTAAACAGTAACAAAGTAAAACTTTGAATATTCAATTAATTAATACATTCATTAATAAGTGGTGGGAGGAAAAGTGTGCTGGAATCAGCGCATAATGTATGTTGCTGTCAGTGTGTGGTGCATGGGCAGTATTGAGTTTCCAGGACTGCCTCAATGGCTTTGTGTTATAACCATGCCTATTCAATGCAGTGACAGACAACACACCAAAGGCCGCTATGGCCAGGATCAGGAGAGAGGTTTTCAGTCAGAGTGGTTTAGGATTCCAAAGGTCAGATTTTGTCACGAGGAATTTCAGAAATGCTACTGCTTACAAATCCTATTCCTAATCAGTCTGAATTATTTCAAAAGATAATTACCAGGAGCTCAGTGTGCTTCAAAAATTAACAAAAGATTTGATGTACTGGCGCAATCTCATCTGACCCTCTTATTTATTTCTCTCTTTATCTCCTGCCCTTCTTTCTCTGTCTGACATATCACTCTGCCCTCTCTGTTCCACCTCTCACCCTCCATCACCCCTCTCTCCCCTGGGTACTTCAGAGGCCGCTATGGCCTGTCTGTCCGTGGACCCTGCCATCCTGTTGATGGTCGTGGGGGTGTTGATGTTTCTCATCACCTTCACTGGCTGTGTGGGCTCCCTTAGAGAGAACATCTGCCTCCTGCAAACGGTTAGTGGTCTGGTCTGCCTGCTGAACTGTGATATACTGTAGTGTACCGGTCACATGACATAATGCATAGGTCACATGATGTAGTGTACAGGTGACACCTGTAGTCTACAAGTCACGTAATGTAGCGGACAGCTCACATGATGTAGTGTTCAGGTGAGATACTGTAGTGCTCCTAGAAGTTATATAACACTTGAAGGCCTTGAAAACACTGTGAAAGGCCTTCGAATGAAAACAGTCTTTCTCTGTCCCCTAGTTCTGCGTCTGCCTGACAATAATCTTCCTGCTTCAGTTGGCTGCTGGCGTCCTTGGCTTTGTCTTCTCAGATAAGGTACAGTGTAACAGTTTCTCTCAGCGGTGTAGTATAGTAAGAAGCAGTAGGTGACCTGTACATTCCCCAAGCCCCCTTCTTCTACGTAAAGAGCGCCCTCTGTTGCTCAGTTTATTAGACTGCCGTTATTTTCACACGCCCAATCCTTTTGGGTTGTTTACTTTGAGAAAAATGATAAGGGTTTGTGTTCTGTGAAGAAATATATGTATATCATTAAATGACTCACTCATGCATAGTTGGAAATTAAATTGCTATTATCTTTCCCCCCCCCCTCCCAAAGGCTCGTAATAGAGTGACTGGGATCATCAACAGGGCCATCGTTCATTACAGGGATGACATTGATCTTCAAAACCTCATTGATTTCGGACAGAAAGAAGTAATGATATTTACATAATATCTCATCATTCGAAAAACCATTATAGGACGCAAGCTTTCATAAAAATGTCAGTTCTAAACACTATACTTGAATCCTCCCCAGTTCAGCTGCTGTGGAGGTGTGACGTATACAGACTGGTCCCAGAACATGTACTTTAACTGCACTCCAGACAACCCCAGCCGAGAGCGCTGCTCGGTCCCGTTCTCCTGCTGCCTCATATCCAAAGACGAGGTCAGCCACGCCTTTCTCTTACAGTTCGTCAGATTAGCCTCTTTGTGATGATCTTTCGTAGCTTGTCCGTTTAGCTGAACAGGTTTATCGGATTAACCGGCAGTATGTTTCTTTATGTCCAGGCGGTCATCAACACAATGTGTGGCCAGGGGAATGCAGGAGCTGAAGTACTTGGAGGCTGGAGCCTTCATCTATACCAACGGCTGCATCGACAAGCTGGTGAACTGGATCCACAGCAACCTGTTTCTGCTAGGGGGCATAGCCCTGGGCCTGGCCATACCACAGGTAGACACACACACTGTCACTGACACACTGACACATAAACACTCATACACACACACACAAACGTCTCCGTTGCCACAAGTGAACGAAATACCGTCTTGTTATTCCTCTTTCTTGTTAGCTGGTGGGGATCCTCTTGTCCCAAGTCCTGATCAACCAGATCAAGGACCAGATCGAGCTTCAGAACTACAACCAGCTGCACCATTCTGATCCATGGGGCTGATCCACTGAGATCCAGCACCATCCATCCATCCATCCAGACTGGAGCAGCCTGGACCAGGACTGGGGATATTTGTATGGGTGGGTGTGTGGTGGGTCTTTATCGCCCTCTACTGGACATGGACCCAACTTGCATGTTGGTCAATTTGCAAGACAATACAATGATGCTTTCAGCCTGAGGACATCCTGGTTGTGTATGGATTAGCCAGTCATAATTGTCCAAGACCAAAATGCCAAATGTTTTAGAAAACGTTTTTAAACCAGCTGATCATCATATAACCCATCTCTGCTCATCATATATCTATCTATCATGGTACTGGACATTGAAAAGGGAAATAAAAGTAGTCTAAAGGCTATCAATCCTGTTATGTTAGTTTTTGTGAACATAGGTTACTGTGGATTGCTGTTTAATGATTGGAAATAAGATCATGTTGTACATATTTTAGTGAACTTTGTATATAAGGTGTGGTTGTGTGTCGCCTCCCTGACAACCATCTCTGTTACAAATGATTTAATACTTTTCAGGGATATTGACTTTTTGTAAAGTTTTTGATATTTCGATTTACGTTACAAATAGGTCCTCTCCCGTGGTATCTTGAATGATTGTTTTGAATGTTTCAAATACATGTTCTCAGAAATACGATTTTTTATAGATCTTAATAAATATTTTCTTTTGACTGAATGATTGTGGGAAGCACAATACATACACGTGCAAACACGTTGCAACACGCATAAGCTTATAATAAACGCTGTGTATTTTCCATAACACTCGAGTGGTGCATGAGCTGCATAAAGCTGCATACATGATTTAGTTTTTTTAAGCATATGTGGTTACAAACAGCTATTTTAACATACAATACCGTAGGCTTACATGCCATTACAAAATCAGGGACAAAGTCTCTAACGAAGTTACAAATGACATAAAACATCACGTCACCAGAACATAATTTATAATGTTATCATCATATTATCGTCTTTAAAATGTAAACATCTTCCTATGTATTATCTGCTCCATGTTGTGGTCACAATATCCTTACTCCACAGGTCCTAACTCAATATACTATCTCGACAGAACATATTGAAGGATGTAATAGAACTTCTCCAACTCATCTAGATATGCCGACAGTAGAGGGTGCTATGCCGCTTCGAATTGATGCAGGATGCAAGGGTATGCAGCACACTGGTTTTAAATATCAAGTTCAGCAGCTTGTCTCTCAGTCTTTCAAATACCCTCCAGTTGAAACAAGCTCTCGGACAAACGTGCAGTTGTTCGTGGTTTAGTCAGTTTGGACCGGACGACATCCGGGGTGTCTACCCATCGCATTAAGCAGTGCATGCTCTGCCCTGCGTCCATATCGTGTGTTGGTTTTGGGAAGGTCAATAAATCGTCTGCACGTTTACGCAAAGCGGAGGAAAACTGACCAACTTTCAGAGCGGAGATCAGCTTGCTCAAATACCAAATTGTTGTCATTGTATCCTATTTCCGGTGAGTGGACCATAAAACCGTAAAATGTTTCTTCTCTTGTGTGACATGTACTCCAGTTCATTGTCCACTATCGCTGTCTGTTTACGTTGACCGCACACACACCCAGTATTGGTTCTGCTGGCAAATGAGATCACAACAATCATATGGACCGTACTGCAGCCAAATGACTTTACTTGCATTTTATAGGTACACCTATAACATTTTTAAATCTGTATGAAATGTGAATACATATATCATTGTGGTGTGGGGAGTTTGTTATTGTCAGTTGGCTGTTCTGGAACTACATTAACACTGGATAGCCTACAACAGACTAAGAACTAGGGGTGTAATGATACACTCAGCTCACAATACAATACGTATCACGATAATGGGTGTACGATACAATACTTATCACGATATTTTGATACACGAAATTAACAGATTTATTTCCAAAAGAATTAACATTTTCAATAATTTTCTTTGATGTACACACGATTTAGTTAACTCGGTTCAAGCGATTTCTGTGAATGCAAAGAATGCACACATGACGCAGGTGCAGAGTAGGTTGCATGCTGGTAGCTCAACCAATAGGATCAAACAGACGTCATATTGTAATAATATTGCCATAACTCTACGATACATATTGTAACATTTTTGTATTGCGATATATTGTTCCACGATATATTGTTACACTCCCACTAATAACCTACGTCAGGTGCTTCTAGCATATAGTGGTTATCCTCATATTCCAACATTATATAGGCTACTCAGAGCCATAGGCCTGCTGTAACATGCATGCTATAACCAGATGTTTGGAGGATATGACTCAATTATTGTGTAAGACAACTCATTCATCAATTCATATCAAGTCGATCACCCACCAGCATCGGCATGTGGAAGTTAGAATAATATGACGTGCTCTTATAAGGAACCTATTATCGAGAAATACGTGATTGCTGCGGCTTGACCTGACAGCGTGGAGTCATTCAGGAGAGTCAAGAGGACAGCCAACAGTCGACCACCTTTAACCAGCGCTCTGCCGTGACAGACTAGTATTTAACGTTGTGAAATCCGCTTCTGAGCGTTTCAAAAGATAGCTGAATTCCCCGTAAATACGCTTAATTGTTCAGACTGTGGAAAGTATATAGATTTAACATGTTCATAAAGATTTAGGCCCTTACTGTTATTACGTTTTAAATACATAGGCTATTATTTCTACATTAACCATGCAAGATTCCCCACCCAACTCCGTAGTCCACTGTTGATTCCACAACAGTCCTTGACGGTATGGAGGGAATACCAGACACATTTACTACCCCTGTGGTTTGTGAAGATCCTTTTTTAGCATGCGGCTCACCATGGCCCAAGCCTCCAGTCAGGTCTCCACCCTGGGTACGCGTCTGAACCCTGTAATCTGTCCCTGCCCTTGGCCACCACCCTGATTCTCTGCTGACTCAACGTCGCCTGCAAGGCCCCAAAAGGCTGAGTCGATGTACTAGGCATTTGGTTCTGTGTGGAAAGAAAAATAAAGGCTAGTTGTGTTTTAGTCCCCGCCCAAACGGGAGCGCTTAAGTCACATTTGCTTTGGCAGAAGGAAGGAAGTTAGGAGATAAAGGCTCTCATCTTAATGTTAGGGTGGTGTGCGTGTGTGTGTGTGTGTGTGTGTGAGAGAGAGCCTCCTGTGTCCAGGCCTGCTTGCTCAGCCAGAGGTAGGAGAGGGAGGGACGCAGATGTGCCCATCCTTGGCCATGTTGATGGTGCTAATCATGTTCCACTTGAGCCTCGCAGGAACCTGGGAGGTTCGAACAGGACACACGATCTCATTAGCAGAGCAGTGGAATGCCATGTATGGGTGTGTGTGTGAGACATGACAGTGTGGTGGTATGTGGTCTGGTCTGAACTAGGGGTGGATTGTGCTGTGCCATGTGTGTTGGGGTGTGGCATGGCGAGAGGGTGAGGGGTGGCATGGCGAGGGGCTGCGTCGTGATTGTGCTAAGGCGGGGCGTGGTTTGTTTGTTTGATGTGGTGAGTTGCCCTGGTGTGGCGTGCTGGCAGGGCGTGGTATGTTACGGTGGTGTTGCAGTGTGTTGTGATGGTTCGGTGTGGCGTGTTGCTATGGTGGGACGTGTCATGGTGTGATGGTGTGGAAGTATGTGAAGATAGAGCCAGTTATAATCAATGGTGAGGGACAGAGATGAATTGAGTCATTAGCCTTCAACATGATCCAGTCTAGTAAACAGATGAGGTCAAGGGACCTGTGCATCTGCTAATGTTGAAAGGGGTTACGATAATCATATACTGTGCATTATAAATGATAATTCCTAATTGGGTCAAATTGCATCCCAGCTAGAGCTAAGTTGAGTTTGGGATACGTTTTGTCAGTGAATCAAAAAGGATAAGTGTAGCATTGATGTTGTTTTGGGCTGGCAGACTGCCAGCTGTACTCTCTCTCTCTCCTCCTCTCTCTCTCCTCCTCTCTCTCCTCTCTCTCTCCTCCTCTCTCTCCTCCTCCAGACTCATATTGCTCTCGCTGTCTCTCTCTCTCTCTCTATTTCTCTCTCTCTCTCTCTCTCTCTCTCTCTCTCTCTCTCTCTCTCTCTCTCTCTCTCTCTCTCTCTCTCTCTCGCTAATAGAAACGGCTGCTAAAAAGCCCACCACTGCACATGACGTGTGTGACTCACAACAGCGATGATGCAGTTGCCCTCGGTAACGCCGCGGATCGCATTCTCAGCCTGGCAGATGAGCAGGTGTGAGACACTTAGACAGCTGAGGAACCAGTCAGTTAGTGAGAACACCAGTCTTGTTTCCTAGTGATGGACAGAGAGGGGCTCTGTGTGGAGACCTGAGTCACATGACGTCACATGAAGCCAAGCAGGGCTGGATGGCCATCAGCTCTATCTGTCAGATACCGCTGTTCTCACTGGGGGGGATATTAACCCTTTTCAAAAGAAAACAGCAAGATAATTCCCACTTTGATTAACTGGAGATATAAAGCTTCAAAGCACTTAGTTTTGATTTGTTATCTTGTAACACCGTTTTGTATTTTTGGGGGGAATTCATGACTCACAGTCTTAATAAGAAACAGGGACAGACCTTCATGTTTCATTTGTCATTGCTGCAGTCACAGCAGTATCCTCAGACCCTAATCCTGCATTTGGTGTGTGGTGTGTTCTTTCCCCAGACTTCCCTGCTCCTGCGTGGCGTGAAAGATGGGCCTCTGATCTCACACCCACTGTGGGAAGTGTCAGCGCTGCGCTGTAATTGGCTGGCTGCTTTTCGGCGTTCGCGGTCATGGCCAAGAGCCCAGAGGTGAAACTGGCCGTGTTCGGCAGAGCAGGGGTGGGAAAATCCGGTAGGTCTGTCTTCTTCTCTCCTCTCTACTTTTCTCCTCTTCTCTTGTCATCTCTCTTCCCTTTTTCTCCTTTTCTCTCTTTCTCTATTCCTCTGTTTTTTACTCTCTCTCTCTTGTCTTTTCTGTCCCCCGCTCTTTCTCTCTCTGTGCCAGTCCAAAGATCTGTAACTGTTTTATCTCGTCTGTATCGCTCTCATTTTCATTCTGCCAGTATCTCTGTCAGGTTGGATATCTTCACTCCCCTTTAGAACAAACTTTGAGCAGTCTGCCAAAAAACGAATACACAAATGGTTGTTAATTCTTGCAGTCCTACTTGTCATTTACCAAGTAACAATCAATCCAGTCTTGCATGCAATCATCCTATTACCCATGAGGCCGATGACCCAGCCAGAGAGATAAGTTACCAACGCTATCTACAGTGTCTAACAGGATAACACGGCATACATTTCACGCCGACTGCTAATTAAAACACATTTCTGTCTGTGGTAATCTACTGTGCAGGAAAACATTCGCTTCACTTGTCTAAGAAGCCCACCTATGTAATACCAGTGCAGCTGAAGGTCATAGGAAAGTCCTGAAAACTCCAATAAGGAGACATGTGGTTCAGATAGATAGATTCATGATAACCCTGTTACCCCAAGGCCTCTGGGGCTCCCAGGCAGCTGTGCCCCCTTAGAGCCCAGTAATCAGGAAACCAGTGGAACAATAGAACATAATACAATACAATAACAACAGGATAGGATGTAACAGAATGCAAGAGCAAACATTAGAACAGAATAGAAGAGAGTATGATGCAATATATTTGAGTATGATACGATACAATGGAAAAGTGTACAGTTTGATAGAAAAAATATATTGCAATGAAATGTTCGTTTGTACTGAACATTGACTTCAAAGGCTATAGACTGTAGATTACAGTTTTGCACAAAACAAGCACCAAAAAAACAGATTTTCCCAGCGCCTCAGTGCCTGTCTGTCTTCACAGTGTGTGGTAAAGTGGAGATAAAAAGAGTCTGAGACCTATTGTCCCAGCACAGTGTGTCCTGCTGTAAACGTCAAGGCCCAAGTGAGGGGAGGTGGATGATGATACATGCAGGAGACCAGCTTTGTATCTCACATCCGCTATCTGCCGCCAAGCGTTTTCTTTTAGAATCCAATCCCAGCCTTGAAAGAGGAGGTCGCCGTGTTTCCGCACCTGATAGACGAGGGTCATTAGTTTCCCCGGCAGTTCAGGTGTATTTCTGTGATCGTAAAGCCTGTCAGTGTCTGAGAGGAAGCGGAAAATCGGTCAGCATCGACCGAGAAGACGAGCTAGAGGGAGAGACCATGAGAGGAGAGAGACCTTGATAGAGGAGAGACCATGAAAGTTGAGAGACCTTGAGAGAGGAGACTCCATTAAAGTGGAGAGACCTTGACAGGAGAGACCTTGAGAGAGGAGAGTCCTTGAGAGAGGAGAGACCTTAAGAGAGGAGAGACCTTAAGAGAGGAGAGTCCATGAGAGAGGAGAGACCTTAAGAGAGGAGAGTCCATGAGAGAGGAGAGACCTTGAGAGAGGAGAGTCCATGAGAGAGGAGAGACATTGAGAGAGGAGAGACCTTGAGAGAGGAGAGACCTTGAGAGAGGAGAGACCTTAAGAGAGGAGAGTCCATGAGAGAGGAGAGACCTTGAGAGAGGAGAGACCTTAAGAGAGGAGAGTCCATGAGAGAGGAGAGACCTTGAGAGAGGAGAGTCCATGAGAGAGGAGAGTCCATGAGAGAGGAGAGTCCTTGAGAGAGGAGAGACCATGAAAGTTGAGAGACCTTGAGAGAGGAGAGTCCTTGAGAGAGGAGAGACCTTAAGAGAGGAGAGTCCTTGAGAGGAGAGACCTTGAGAGAGGAGAGACCTTGAAAGTTGAGAGACCTTGAGAGAGGAGAGTCCTTGAGAGAGGAGAGTCCATGAGAGAGGAGAGACATTGAGAGAGGAGAGACCTTGAGAGAGGAGAGACCTTGAGAGAGGAGAGACCTTGACAGGAGAGACGTTGAGAGAGGAGAGTCCTTGAGAGAGGAGAGTCCTTGAGAGAGGAGAGACCTTGAGAGAGGAGAGACCTTGACAGGAGAGACGTTGAGAGAGGAGAGTCCTTGAGAGAGGAGAGACCTTGAGAGAGGAGAGACCTTGAGAGAGGAGAGACCATGAAAGTTGAGAGACCTTGAGAGAGGAGAGTCCTTGAGAGAGGAGAGACCTTAAGAGAGGAGAGTCCTTGAGAGGAGAGACCTTGAGAGAGGAGAGACCTTGAAAGTTGAGAGACCTTGAGAGAGGAGAGTCCTTGAGAGAGGAGAGTCCATGAGAGAGGAGAGACATTGAGAGAGGAGAGACCTTGAGAGAGGAGAGACCTTGAGAGAGGAGAGACCTTGACAGGAGAGACGTTGAGAGAGGAGAGTCCTTGAGAGAGGAGAGTCCTTGAGAGAGGAGAGACCTTGAGAGAGGAGAGACCTTGACAGGAGAGACGTTGAGAGAGGAGAGTCCTTGAGAGAGGAGAGACCTTGAGAGAGGAGAGACCTTGACAGGAGAGACGTTGAGAGAGGAGAGTCCTTGAGAGAGGAGAGTCCTTGAG
This sequence comes from Mallotus villosus, assembly GCA_903064625.1. NCBI lineage: Eukaryota > Metazoa > Chordata > Actinopteri > Osmeriformes > Salangidae > Mallotus > Mallotus villosus. The sequence goes on from CAEFZP010002844.1 coordinate 677,096, forward strand.
AGAGGAGAGACCTTGAGAGAGGAGAGACCTTGACAGGAGAGACGTTGAGAGAGGAGAGTCCTTGAGAGAGGAGAGACCTTAAGAGAGGAGAGTCCATGAGAGAGGAGAGTCCTTGAGAGAGGAGAGACCATGAGAGAGGAGATGACGGCAGGGATGATAAGAGACGATGAATGATCTGATTCACTGGAATAACCACAGGACACAACTATGTTCTCATACCAGGTGTTCACCAGACCTATTCGTATTTAAAAAATACAAAACATAGTTATGTAACATGAGTCATCTCTACAATACATGGCTGGAACCATCCAGCATATCCCAAGTCAGCTGGAGTGTGTTGGAGAGAAGTATTCCACCATGGCTTCATAGTACTTCACAGCCAGAGCATGGTCGATGAGAGAGAGAGGAGAGAGCTGTGGTGGGGCCAGGGGGGATTAGGAGAGGGAGAGTGCATAAAGGCTTTCCAGGGCCAGATGTGGGTGTAATTGCTTCCTAGTCAGACTGCGACCATGGCTACCTCTGTGACCCCTCCCATTCAGACCTTGATTGGCTGACAGCCACTTGAGTTAGCTTTGAACCCGGGGTTAGAGGTTGGGTCAGCAGGAGAGACAGACACACAAACACACACACACAATACATCTCCCCAACTCAGATACCTGCACATATCCCCAAATATAATATAATACAAAATAATAATACTCACTTTTGGCGTTGTACGGATGGATGGATTATTAATGGTTGGATAGATGTTGACATACAGTACTGGAAGGTGCCACAGTGAGTTCCTCTGCCAGGCTCTGTCTCATATATGACATTGTCCCGTAGCACCATGTGGCTCAGAGCTGTTTTAATTCCCCAGACTGTCAGTTTCACCTTCCCTCAACAAAGTGATTCTGTCTTGGCTTGGGACTGTGGACTGGTGGTGAGTGTGTGTGTGTGTGTGTGTGTGTGTGTGTGTGTATGTGTGTGCTAGAGGTAAGAGGGGGTTATTAATGGGATCTATTCCTGTAGACGAACAGGAGCGTGATGGAGAAGTGATGGTGAGCACGCTCATCAGACAGGGACACGGAGAGACCGGAGAGAGAGACGTGAGGTACTGGGGTGATCTGGAGCCTGCATCACGCTAGTCACCAAGAGAGAGAGAGGGAGAGAGGCAGACAGACAGGGCTAGGGTAGGGCAGACAGGCTCCCTGACAGGCAGACAGACAGACAGATAGACACGCTGATGGGTGGAGACAGAAAGGAAGAGAGAGCACAATGCTGAATGGGAGAAAGAAATACAGAAATATACAGAGAGGGAAGGGAGACAGACTGAGAGACAGAATAAAGAACAAAGAGTCCTAATGATGTGTATTAAGTGTATTGACTGGCAGTTTATCTGACTGGTGTTTTCAAGGCTGTGATTTATTGACACACAGGAGGTAGTTGGTGTCTGGAACGGGTATAAATGGGTAAAGGTTCAATACGTCTCTCAGTCAGACATGCGGTCACACACCCATCAACACCAAAACACCCACAATTTTGGATGTTCTTCTGGCCTGAGTTTAGCTTTTTTATCTGGGGATCCAGAAGTGGAAATGGAGTTTATTGAGTGTGAAAGGCAGCCCCATAAAAGGGCCCGTTTGCTAGCTCCTCAAACATCCTCACACTCTCACTCTGTCTCTGTCTCTTTCCATCTCTCTCTCTCTCTCTCTCTCTCTCTCTCTCTCTCTCTCGCTCTTTCTCCATTATTCCTGAGGCAAAGAAAGGTAACAATAATACAAGTCTGTCTGGTTCTCCAGAAAGACTGCTGTTTATGGTTTCCAGCGGCAGGAGCTGACCATGAATCAGCTTAATGCAAGTATCTCACTCAGGAAGGGTCTAAACACACTCTCAAACTGCATGGACAGGGCACACACACACACGTGCGCGTACACACACAAGTGCACGTACACAAACACGCTCTGACGCACACACAGGCACATGCACACACATCACACATTAGCTGCATCTCATTTAGCAGTGACCAAAATGTTAATGACGTTGTGGCTTTGGCCCCTCGGTATTCCCGCTTATGTGATTCAATGACCTCTCTGTCACTGATGTGAAATAAGCTTGAAGACCAGGAACAACCATATCCGTGGATGCACCCAACGTAAACAAAGATGTTCCAGACGTCTCTACTCTCACCTCTCTCTCTCTCTCTCTCACTCTCTCTCTCTCTCTCTCTCTCTATCTCTCTCTCTCTCTCCTTCGTCATGGTGGGCTGCATTATGCAAGCCCACGATCGCCCTATTCAAAGAGGGCTTGTTCAGGAAATTAAACATCTCCAAGAGGAAGAGAATCTGTGATTAGAATCGTTGTTGTTCGCATCCATCTGGGTGTTAATCTTCCCTGACTCACGCCCTGAAGTGCTGTGCTCTCTAACTCAGGTCCAAAGGTCCAATTTTCTAAAATGTGCCCGCTATATATTTTGTAAAAAGGGAGGGATATGGCCTGGATATGGGCAGTTTTTTTATTTTAATGGGAGCCAAAAGAAAAAACCATGTTGGCTTCCCTGCCCCAGCCCACTTAAAAGCATGTAGATGTGCTGATGGTTGTGTGATTGTCAACAGGCCCCTGCAGTCATGTGTTGTTGTGTTGTCTGAAGCAGCAGTGTGATGAAGGCTCTCGTGTCCTGGCGTAACGCTGCTGGGTGACTCACAGCCCCACCGCTCCACTCCACCTGCATCGCTGCAATCTGCAGGTAGTGATGAAGGCAATCAGAGGCTGTGCCAGCCCACGAGCAGGCCATGGACCTGGGGGTTTAGCCCTGCGTGGCAAGTCTGAGCCACACCCGAAGATATGCTTTCAAACACCAATCAATTCCTGTGAAAAGACATTCGAAAGTTAGTTGGCACGCACACGTCATACTTTCATCCTTATCACCTTAGAATATTACATTTGTATGTGTAGCAAATCAAAGACCACATAAATGATACAAATTTCGTGAAACTGTTGAAGGACAAAGTGCAAATTCCTAGTAACCACCATCCTCGCATTGGGCGGGAAAAGTCAGCATATTTTTCCGTGGAACGCAGACATTCTAGAACACTTCTTAGCCTACTGCATGAACTACTTTGTGTTTTTACAGTTTATGTTGGTTCTGGAGGGCTGCTATAGCCACACATTGCAGATGCCTTAGGTAATCACTATGCTGAGCGACTCTGTGCCATGTTACACGTTGCATGGTGTACTGTATGGAATGGGTTTCGGTGAGTTACGACTTGCTTATGTTGCTCGTGTGTGAAATGGTTGTTGGCGTACATAGAGGCACTGGCACTCAGATATATGTTTTTCAAAGACCAATACTGAGCAAACATATCTAATAGCCATATATTACCATAACTATTTATTTGATTTTGTGGTGGTACTGTATTCCACTTCAAAGGTTTCCTTAGAGACAAAAATGGCTTTTTGTCTTTGATGTCCTTGATTGCAAAACTTCCAGGATCCTTTTGTACTGTTTTACAACTCTACACAACATGCACACACACACACACACACACACACACACCACACACACACAACATGATTGTAAGGTATTGACGGACACATGGACAGCACACAGACAGTAGTTCCTGTTTTGACCTGAGATAGATCGAAGGAGCATCCTACAGAGCTGTTACACTCCGTTCCAAAAGCAGAGAGAAACTTTCATGCACTTACTGAGCACAAAGCACAGACCTTGCTTGTTGTGATAATGAGTTGGCATCGAAAAACGGAAAGAAACAAAAGTAGCCATTCTCTTGAATGTCCGACAATAACACTGTTGATTTACATCTCTGTCGAAGCCTACTGTGGGCCAACCTATAACCCTCCCCTCATCCTCCCTCATCCTCCCCTCATCCTCCCCTCATCCTCCCCTCCCCTCATCCTAGTGATTTAGTGGCCCACAGGGAGTGTTGTTGTCTGGTAGCATGTGGCCTCTATGCCATAAAGATCACTCAACCAGGGACTGGCCTGATGCCAACCCAAACAAGAGGTAGAATATTAAAGCATGTCAGAGAGAGAGGGACAGAGAGGGAGAGAAAGAGGCGGGAGAAGAGAGAAGAGAGAGAGAGAGAGAGATAGGGAGAGTCTGTTTGCGCTCGATATCTCGCCCTTTGGTCTCTCTACGTCTGTCTCTCTCTCTCGTCTCTCTCTCTCTCTCTCTCTTCTCTCTCTCCCTCCCCTTTGTTCTCTCCCTCTCTCTCTTTTCTCTCTCCCTTTTTTTCTCTTCTCTTCTCTCTCTCTCTCTCTCTCTCTCTCTCTCTCTCTCTCTCTCTCGCTCTCTCTCTCTCTCTCTCTCCTCTCTCTCCTCTCTCTCTCTCTCTCTCTCTCTCTTCTCTTTCTCTTTCTCTTTCTCTTTCTCTCTTTCTCTTTCTCTTTCTCTTTCTCTTTCTCTTTCCTCTTTCTCTTTCTCTTTCTCTTTCTCTCTTCTCTTTCTCTTTCTCGTCCTTTCTCTTTGCTCTTTCTCTCGCGCTCCTTCCTATCCTCTCCTCGTCCTCTTCTCAGGAGAGAAAGGCTCTCAAATAGCACTCTGTGGAGGCACCAGAAGCACCGACACTCGTGCTGCTCCCCTGTCTGTCAGCGGGCTTAGAGGTGGCTCACCCCCCCCTGCCGCCTGCGGGTGAGTCCACTCATCTGCTGACGATTGGCTGCCTGCGGAGAGAAGATAGACGGCGATGACTGGGGAAGAGAAGGGGGACAGGAGAGAGGGGAAGCAGAGTAGGGTTTAAAAATAAAGAAATCGATGTTGATACGAAAGATTTGAGCATGCGTTGTGGTCAGAGATTGGGGTATGACAGTAATGAAACTATGTGTTGTGCCACCATACAGGAGGGGCCTGAGACTATGTTTGTGTTTGCCTGTCTGCGGACTGCGTGCATGGAGTGGTGAAGAACAGGCTTCTGCATGTCTGATGCTGTTGAGAATCTATGCTTGTGCGTGCACGTGAGTGTGTGGGTGTGTGTGTGTATGTGTGTGGCTGGGTGAGTATTCCATTTCACAGACAGTTTTGTAAATTGGTTTGCTTTCAAACCTTGAATAGCATACATTACATGCTTGACTTACTGTACACTATCAGAGGTTGTGACATGCTGATAATGGCTCCTATGCATTAGGTCAATACGTCATTGGCTAACCATGTAAACTGCACAGAGGGAATGAAAAGCTCTGCGTAGATGTAATTACATTCTTCTGCAGGAATGAGGCATGTGACGTGTTCTTCCCACACACTGGCACTCAGGTCCACCAACGAGCTCTTACTTTGATCGAAATGGATTACATTAGCATCAGCCCTCTCCTCCTCTCTTCTGGCCTCTCTTCTCCTCACCTCTCCTTTCCTCTCTCCTCTCCTTTCTTCTCCTCACTCCACCTCTTCCTCCCCTTTCATCTCCTCTCCTCTCTCCACCTCTCCCTTTCCTTTCCTCTCCTCCTCGCTCAGTTCCCCTCCTCTCTCCATCTCTTCTTCCTCCCCTCTCCTCCCCCCTCTCTATCTCTTCCCCCCTCTCTCCTCCTCTCTCTCCATCTCTTCCTCCCCTCTCCTCTCCTTCCCTCTCTCCATCTCTTCCTACCCACTCCTCCCCTCTCCATCTCTCCCTCCCCTCTCCTCCCCTCTCTCCATCTCTTCCTCCCCTCTCCTCCCTCCCTCTCCTCCCTCTCCTCCATCTCTCCTCCCCTCTCCTCCCTCTCTATCTCTTCCTCCCCTCTCCTCATCCATCACTTCCTCCCCTCTCGTCTCTCCCATCTCTTCCTCCCCTCTCTCCTCCCTCTCTCCTCTCTTCCTCCCCTCTCCTTCTCCTCTCTTCCTCCCTCTCCTTTCTTCCTCTCTTCCTCCCCTCTCCCTCTCTTCCTCTCTTCCTCCCCCTCACACTGCCCTCCCCGGAGCTTCCTATTGTCCCTAGGATGGAACAGGATGTGCTCAGAACTCACCTTATCTATTCCCTCTCTAAAGGCCTTCAATCAGCCTCAGCACCCACACACGCTCTCCCCCTATTCAACCGCTGCAATCTTACTTCACACAATGGAACGCCCGCGAAAGGGTGCGTTTGTGTCACAGGAAGCTTCTCTTTACTTCACTCACTTTCTGTCTCTCTCTTTCTCTCTCTCTCTTTCTTTCACCCACTGTTTCCCTCTGCCTCTCTCTCCCTCATGGATTATATTGTGTCTGCTATCTATCGACTTATTTTTAGACCCATGCCAACGCGAGCTCTGATAATGTCCACCTCCATCTCACCCTATGGCCACTTTGCAAGCACTCAGTGCCGGAGTTTGCCGTGTGAGTCATCGCTTGGATTTTTCCCTTTGGTAACAACTCCCCCCCCCCTCCTCCCCCCCCCTCCTTCCTCCCCCCTCCTCCCTCCCCCCTCCTCCCTCCCCCACGGTGTCAGGAGATAGAGAGTGCTCTTACCATTTCATGATGGATCTATTAAGTTGTTTCTTTCTTGTCCTTTAAGAGCGGTGGGTTATTAGGAAATACGCTGCTTTATGTTTCCTTTTTTTGGAACCACTTGGAAAATTAAGTCAACACACACACACAAACACACACACGGACTCACACACAGTTCTATCTTATCGGTCGTCCACCCACTCTTCACTTCCAATCAAGTTCTGATTCATCTGTGCTAGAACAGAAGTTCCCCCCTCCCGAGATGTCAAAATGATTGTCAATTGCTCTCAAGTCATGAAACTCATTTTCATTATTTTATATAAAAACTTTCATCAGCTTGTATGAAGTGTATTGGCGTAACATCTGGATGTGATTTGGCCAGAGCAATAAACCTACAAAAGCCACTTGTACCTCCTTGTACCTCTCGGACTTGGCTGCTTTGATCTCTCAGTGATCCTAATGGTTTTCGCAATCAAAGCTATGCAGCAGTCTGTGTTCGAAATAGGGTCCGTGCTCCACACTCAATCACAGACATCAGTCTTAAAACCACTGACAAAGACGACATTTCTCCAACTCCCAGATTAGAAGGACAACACAAGAGGTATCAGATGGGCAAGACAAAACCCAAGAGTATCACCTTCGACTGACTAAATCTAGTGTACTTGATCCCAAACCCAACTGCGTCTCACGTATCACCTGGGTTACACATGACGAAGGCTGAATAAGAGTTAAGCTCATATTGTTTAGTGACCAAATGAGCTGGAGATCCAGTGTGTTATCAGAAACCCGATGCCCTCGGAAGTCCAGCCCCCGCCAGCTCAGCCTTTCAGCGGCGCACAGAAGTGTGAAATCATAGCCGCCCCGGTGCCCTAGTTAACGCAGCCTCGGGTCTTTGAGGAGAAAGACTCCATCTCTCTCTCTCTCACTCCCTCTTTCTTCCGTATTCTTCCGGTTGTCACCTTCTTGGCTCTGACTCGCTCCCTCTCTTTATCTCTCTCCCGCCCCTCTCGCTCTTATGGAACACCTTTAAAGTAGAGAGACTCCGGTTTCACGTCCCCCTTTCAGTCTCCCGAAGTGAAACGGGAGAGCGGGCCCGGGGAGACCTGTTTCCAGCTATCTCTGTGGCCCGCACACCTGTGTGGGTGTGTTCAAACTACAGATATCATCAGCTGCAGGTGATCAGGGGGCACGGAGCACGTTGGATGGGGAAGACAAGGTCAAAGAATGGGACGGAGAACAGTATGTACTTTGTTTGCATGTGTTGCTCATGCTCTGTAGGTCTGTGCTGCCCTGGGTTTTGCACATGGGGCCTATTTCTAATGGACTGCATGTTGTGTTGAAGAGAGAGAGAGAGAGAGCCAGGGGACTTTCAGTACTAAGAGAAGGGTTCTGCTGGCGGTACATGTATTCATTAAAGAGTAATAGAGATGGCGTGCGAGCACAGAATACTCCTCAAATAGAATCAGACCACAGTGAATCATGATCCGTATCACCATACCATACTTAAAGACATGCTTAATACATCAGGCCTGTGCTTTAACCTCTGTGTCAACAGTCACCTAAGTAAACAGTTGGATGTTTGGATCAACAACCAATCAGAGTCTGTAATACTGTTACGTAACATGCCAAATGGTTGTTGATTCAAATAGTTAGGCTCCTTTTCTTGGTGTCTCGATAGATAGTTCCAGATTTATCAAAGGAAATGTACTTAATACTTCAAAGTATAACCCTTGTATTATGAATAAACAAAGTATTCATAAATAGATTACCATTCACTATTGACCTTCAACCCAAGAAAGCTGGATGAACAAATCCGTGCCGTCATGTTCCTGTGAGGCAGTGAGTGTGGCACGCTTTGGAGTGGCAGTGATTTATTGACTCAGCGGGCCACTGGCCAGCCAGGACGGTTGATGGCTTAATTGCAGACAGAATTATCACGGCACCGCGGCTGGAGGCCGGAGGGAAATCCATCAAGCAGCCAAATAAAGCTCTCAAACTTCTGGAGTGTGTATAACACACTCTATAAACAGAAGCAGGGCTGAGTGGAGGGTGTGTGTGTGTGTGTGTTGAGGCTGGCGGCCGGAGGCAGACAGACCCTCTCTGGTGTTTAGATGAAGGTATTCATTTCCTCCGCCCGGGCTCTCCGTGGCAGATATTTGATGATTAATGACGGCGTTAAATTAAAGAAAGGGATTCGCTTATCCGTAGTGTTGTGACACTGTTCTGCGCGTTAGATTTACAGGACTCGTTTATTTGCTTTTTTGGATGACGGGGGTACTTCAGGAGAGTTGGTAAAGTAGGTGGCGAGAAAGAGGTAGAGAGAGTGAGTGTGTGTGTGTGCATGCGTCATACTCTTCACACAAACATCCAAAGTACAGCAGTGAACCCATTCGCTGAAGCACCCGTCACATTATGTCTCTTGGTAAGTAGCGGTAAGTTCGACGTGAAACATGAGTCATTCTGGCAGAGAGCGTTCCGTCTCCTTTGTCTCAGCCATGTTCTTAATCATATTTATAGAAACAAGGCTTATTGCCCCGCCTAAATCATATGCGATGTTCGCTAACGAGCGGAAAAGGAAAGGATGTAAAGGGTGTAGTCATGCAGACGCAAGGCGGATCTGTGTCGCCCGACGACAGATAATTGTCAGTAATGAATCCCGTAATAATCTCATGAGAGAGGAAGGGTAATACGTCGGTGATAGCAGGCCTATCTAACTAGATGGAAATGCTGTCGGCGTTTTCTGGCAGCTGTGTCTGTAGTGGAAGTCACCCCTTGACTGCAGAGCAGTCCCTGAGCACGTCGACATCCATGTATCTCTCGCTGACGTTGATGACCTTTCAATCTGCATCCCTAGACGAAATACAAGGCCCGTTACCGCGGCAACGCAGAGAGCTCTGAAAGTCTGGCGATGGTCAAAGAAAGGCATGCTGGGAAAGCTGGGTCTGGGTGCTGAGTGTTGACATTGGGAGTCTTGACCCAGACCACAGGAAGTGGACAGCAGGAAGTGGTCTGGGATGTTTTGTTGTTGCTTGCTTTGTCAAAAGCCAATTTGGTGGCATTTGACGCTGTCCTGTGGGGCTGGACTGAGCCGTGCTGTGGTTTTGTCACAAGACACTGTATGAACCTCCAACCTCAGTGTGATGCTTAATTGTAATGCCTGTCATGATTTCTGAAACTCTTATTCAAGAAGAAAAGCAGCAGGCAGGCCTGAAAGCACACATTGCAACGCCCAAATACATTCTTTAGTCGGTTCACTTGAAATGCCAGGTGCATACAGTATCTGAAAGAAGCCAGCAACTCAAAGAATTGTTGCATAGCAACTAATATCATAAAATGTTGTACATTATGGCCCAGTTTCCCAATGAGCGAAGCTAGTTCAGGTATGGCACTCGGGCTGGGCACGTCATATCACCCATCGCAGTGTTCTTAGCCCATAGGCTCAGCTCGATAGGCGGCACTATAAAGTCGCACACATGCACGCACACGCATCCTCGATTACCTTAGTGTTCTGCGCTGAACTGTATATCAAGGCAGTGTGAGGGCGAGATGAAAACATCTTCATTCATCTTCTTAAACACTAATTCGATTTTGGCTTGATTTCATCTGTTCTTATTTATGAGCAGAGTCTATCGGCAGGAGAATTCTAATCAATCATTACATCTATCTCAACCAAATCTATACAACATCTCTGGACCATAATCCACCCCAGAAACTGATTGGACACACGTGAATGGGACAGTCACGAGGCAGCTACACACACACACACTCACAAACACACACTCACACACGTACACACACGCATGTTGATATCAGAAAAGGTGCTGCTTGAAGTTAGTGTGTAGATCCCATGGGCTTCCCCCCCCCAGGTATGAGACGTCAGACAGTCAGAACACGAGTCCCCCCCTAGTGGACATGAGGGATGCAGAGACGTGTGGAGCCGGTTCTCCAGCCTGTCTACAAGGAGCCCCCTAGCTCTGTGTGTTCACGCCATGCTATGGAAACCCCCTCCAGACGAGTCAATGATTCACCACAAGACGATTGGATCTCCCAGCGCTAAAGTAAACCCTAAGCAGACGGACGTCTCTTAAGGACACTCTTCCAGGCGAGGTCGCGAGACACCGAATGACGTCATGAAACGTGAGAATGGAATTCAGTCACGGAGGTTCTGTGAGGTATTGTTGTGTAAGGCGCCAGGGAGAGGCAGTGTTTAGATGGCAGCTAGCTGCCAACTCCTCTGGTCTTTGATTGAGGCCAGAAATGAAGCAATGGGATCTTAACAACAGTCCGAAGGATCAGGCTAAGACACACACACACACACACGTCCACTACATCCACAAATATACACATGCACAGATATTCCCCCCCTCACCCAAACACACGTACACACATACACCAAAACACATACATGCACACATACATCGATACATACATACCCACACATGAGCACAGCTATTGGACATGGTCAGTATCTCCCAGGCTGTGTGGTGGTGTGTTTGGGAGTCTGGTGAAACCAGAGTAGCCTGCAGGGTGCCTGTGTGCTGGCTGCAGCTGAGCCACTAGGAGGGTGGTGAATGAGTAACATGGCACTAGTCCAGAACAAGGAGCTGGACGCCACTAATTGCCTGCTCTTTGTTTGTAGCCAGGACGCCATTCTCCCTCTAATGTACTACATGTTGCGTGTCGGACAAAAGGAGGGCTTTGGCGATTACCTCCCATGGACTCTGAGATCAAATACAAAGCAACCTCTCTTTCATGTCGCTTCTTGGTAGGTCTTGAAAATTAAACCTGTTCCCAAGCTTTAGAACATGAGGAAACTGTCATTTTAAATTACCTTTGACATTTGATCATTTTGGCAGATACTTTTATCCAAATCATATACTACTACAGTGCAACAACAATGTCTCCATGACTACAATGCAACAATAATATCTTAATAACAGTGTCTAGCTGAAAAATGTATAGATAACAAAACGCTACTACCACAGTGCAATAATGCCATCTCATCTCCTTAGCTACAGGACCCCAACATCAGTGTCTGTTGCTGTCTCAGCCTGCCTGTCGGTTATTTCCTGTCCTTATTGCACCAGGCTCAAGATCTTTCCCAGCTCAGTTATCGAGCACAATGCCATTCTGGTTCTATTGACTCTAGTCTGTCGAGGCCATCGATCCTGGCACTAAGACACCCGCTGGAGAGCGTTCTGCTGCCAGCAAACTTTCAGACCGAGTGAGGATCAGGCTCTGTCTGTCCCAATGCTAGGAAGAGCTTTAGCTGTGCAGGAGTGGGCGGTGAGGCGGGCACAGGCTTTAGCCTGGACCAAGTCTCAGTGAGCTGCTGGATTTACAGATCTGAAGTCCTGCTCATGAACTGTGTGTCTGTGTAGAAGCTTGCTGTACCAGTTGTATGTTTGGTCTAGCAGTGAGGGTTTTAGACCAGTTTAAAGATTCAAAGAGTGAGAGGGGAAGAAATGGTACAGCTTGACTGCGGATCAAGAGGTCCCAGATTATAATCCCTCTTTAACACTGCTGAGGATGAAAGAGTCTGGTAAATGATAACATTACTATAATAAGAATGTCTGGGTTTACAGAGGTGCCTCAGTACGAGAATGCATCTCAAATGTAATTGCTAATCTTGGCATTGTATTACATTCATCAATGTTTTGAAGCTATTACACTGTACAAATGCTTACTCTTGTTCATCAGTCTTGACATACAACAACCATGACGATTTGAACCAACTTGGAACTAAATTTGATCGTTTTGTGACTGCCAATTTGGAACAGTCACAGTTCATAATTCTTTTCTTATTTTTTCTATATTCTGAAATCAAATTGTATTAAAGTAACTAGACAGCTGTTGTATGTTTTGGCAGCAGTAAATTGTATTTATACTGTGACGCTGCTTGTTCTGTCTAGCACTATATGATATAAAGACACTGGAGTCCTGAAAACCAACAATGGAAGACAAACAGTCTAGACATGACACATTGTCTACCAGACTCCACTTTGAGATGAATTGAATGTGGCACGACATGTAGTCCTTGTTTGAGGACATATTTAAGTGCCTTAGCAGGGGAATGTGCTTCTTTGCTTAGCAGAACCGTAGTGTGTAAAACAAGGCGTCGAAAGACGTAATTCAATGAAGAGCCATTCAATTAGTGGGCATGGGAGAGTATTTGAGGAACACGAAAAGCATGAGATTGTTGACAGGCTTCCACTTATGAAAGGTGGCTTTGTAAGAATTGTCTCGTGGTGCTTTGTGATATGCTTTGTGTTATACTGCATTGCACCAACGGATATTGTATAATTGTTTATTGTCTTTAATGTGCCGACAGCACATTTGAATATGTGACAGTTTCATGAATTACTTAATAGTGTATTAACATGATTATGATCATGATTATGCTCAGGCCACTCCCAGTTCCACATGCTTGTGGAAAAACAAACTGCCGGAACCGAAACTGAAGCTCCTACGTGTCCGTAAACAAAACACTTCCAATTCAAAGAAAATACTTTAAGACTTACAGAAAAAAAGGTTAAAAACAAAATAAAATGTGTCAGAGGCTGTCCATTTGTCCTAATAGCTCCTCCTTGTAGTGGCTAATTACATTTGGGGAAAAGCGAGAGCAGGATGATGAATGTCCCCCTCCAGTTCAAAGGAAAAGCAATTTTCCCCATTGTCACGCTGTAAAGAGCTGCAGTGTTGCCGCTTGACGCTATGAAACCAATACCCTCCCAGTTTCAAGTAGACCACTCAGACCTATTCGGAGTCACTGAGGCGTGTGACGGCCCCAGTGGTGAACACCACCACTGATAGAGAACAATGACAGTGGAGCGGACCAAGCGTGCAAACACACACACACACACGCACTACTTTACACACATACACCACCCTGCATGTCCTCATGGAAACACCGCGGCACGATTACACTGTTGACTCTCCGAGTTTGAGTTATGAGCTTTCCGGAGTGGCCGAGGAGGATATTTAGCTGTGTCTCTCTTGACACTAGCTACTCAGGGAGGGAGGGTGGAGGGGAGGGCAGGGAGGGGGCGGGAGGGTTGAGGGGGCGGTTGATGGACGGTCGTAGGGGAGGTCCAACTTTGAAGAATGGGGCCTTTGTAGCCTTGCTGTCACTGTTACCAGAGAAGGCCCTGGCGGTGGTCCGCTGGCAGCCTTACAGAGCATCCTCCGGCCCCATTAGCCATGTCTCTTACTGGGTGGGAGGGGGGATAATGGACCAGCAATGCAGGGATCTAGCCAGCAGAAAGCACTGATAAACAGCCCTGCTTACAGCCAGTGACATGTAACCTGCCCCTACCTGTCGTATCGCTCAGGTAGGACAGATAGATGGGGGGGGGGCTGACAGAGTAGGGGAGGGAGGGCAAGGGGAGGACCGGGGGGAGGGGAAGGAGGAGAAGGGAATGGAGGGCAGGGGTGGCACAGGAGGATGGAGGGGAGCCAGGCTCCCACCTCCAGAGCAGAGCTCCAGAGGGAAGCCTTACTGTACCAGCAGACAGCCTGGCGGAGTTGGGCCCCTGGTCTATGGGGAATATGAATTGGATGACATGGTGGTGGGTGCCTGGTCCAGAATGTCCAGGAGTAGATCATGTTATACTTAGCATATGAGAAAACTCAGAGGGAGAGCGCCGGCCCTGAATGATAAGTCAGCAGAAGAATGAAGGGAACGATGAACGTTTGGTTCCGTGGAGCGGAACGTCTTAGCTCATCAGTTAACGAGACGGTAGCATACCGAGCGATGCCGGGAAAGGCTCCCGAATGACTCAACGTTTTAGCATCCCTGCCCCCGTGCAGATTGGGAGATGAAAGGAGGGCTAATGATATGAATGAGCGCTCCTCAAGCTGTGCTGGAGTGATTGCGAGGCTGGAGCCATGTCGATATTCATTCTCTCCACTCCACTTATTGGTCAGGTCATGTTTGTCAGACAAATTATATGTGGTTACCGAGAGCTCTTCAGTTCTCTTTTTCTCTCACCTCTCCATCTCCCCATCTCTCACTTCCTCGCTCTCTCTCTTTCTCTATCCCTCTCACCTCTTCATCGCTCTCTTTTTCAGATGATATGTGGTTACCAAGTTCTTCACTATCGCTCTCTTCCTCTCTTCCTCTCTTTCTCTCTTCCTCTCTTCCTCTCTTCCTCTCTTCCTCTCTTTCTCTCTTTCTCTCTCCGGAACCTAACCCAATGGACTGGCGGGGGAAACATCAGTTTCCATAGCCAGCGGGCGTGAAGATATTAAAATATACTCAGCCACTAAACTTTTACGATGATTATTTATATGGCATCGCTAATAACACCGTACTGAATGTGTTTATGCTGGGTAAGTGGTGGGAGAGGGATTAATCACATGATGCCATTCATGCGTCCTCTCCTGCTCGTTTTCACGGGCAGACGGCACTCAGGGAGGCTGGTTCCAAACCAAATGGGCTTTTAATCCGGCTCTGGGGACCAAACGGGGTTGAACGGTCCACCCAGTGGCACGGTGGCAAGATATTTCATTGGTGGGTTTCGTGGAGGCTGTGAGTCATCTGTTGTGACTGGAATGTTTTTTTTTGACGGAAGCTGCTCATGGAAAGGCCTGTCGTAGAAAAGGTGAATGCTCGAGAGGCCAGGGGGCAATTATGCTTTGATGAAACCAGATGCCGGGTCTAACTAGCCTCTCTCTTTTTCTCTGACACTCTGTAACCCCCCCCCTCTCAGTATTATTATTAGCGCTTATAATGTAAACCTCGTCGAGCTAGTTAGTATTCTGGTGACATTGTGCTATAGCAGAGTAGTTTGCATTTCACAGTACCCTTCACAATTTACCAACATCCACAGCGGGTTCCTGTCTGTTCTGAAGTGGATGTCATTATATCTGCAGATCAGAGCTCGTTTTTGGCAATATTGTACACCGGGCCAGAGGAAGTGTTCTTTGTAAACATCTCGACACAGACATTGAAAGCTTTTGTGTTTACTTTGACGTCATGTTGTGCTTTGGTGATTTTACTGTCTCTGTTTGATGTCCGATTTCCTGCGGCGATCTGTGAGGGCTGACTATTTATTTTCTGTTTGTCCTCAGCTCTGGTGGTGAGGTTTCTGACCCGACGCTTCATCTGGGAGTATGACCCAACTCTAGGTAAGACATTTAGGCCTCCACACTGCCTAGTCACATGACTCACCGCTAGTTAAGATACAAGACCTCCATGCTGCCTCTTTAGACATATAGACATCTTAGCATGATGGCAGCTCGATGCTCCTGTTTCAAATAAATAGCTATCCACCCAACATGGGAGGGGCAGGGCAGCTTTCCAGCTTTACCTGACTTTAGATCAATTAACATCCTGTCAAAAGAGTGCCTCACAGTTTCGTCTGTCTGTCTGTCTGTGTCATGCTAAATTAACCGCAAGGCTAATCTGCTATTTCAGAAATGAATGTTATGCATTGATAGAGGAAAGCCAATTGGCCTTCGCTTTAGGAAGAAACTGATTTTCCACTGTTGAAGTTTCTTCAACAGGGAAATGTCTTACCTCCATCCTACAGTACCTCCATGAATCCCCCCTCCCTCCCTCCCCCCCTCCCGTCCCCATCCCCCCTCCCCTGTCCTTCTCATCCCTCCCCGCCCCCCTGCCCCTCTCCCTCCCTCCCCGTCCCTCCCCCGCCCTCCCTCCCTCCCTCCCTCCCTCCCTCCCTCCCTCCCTCCCTCCCTCCCTCCCTCCCTCCCTCCTCCCTCCCTCCCTCCCTCCCTCCCTCCCTCCCTCCCTCCCTACCTCCCTCGCCACCCTCCCACGCCACCCTTTCCCGTCAGACAGAGACTGGAATGTTATGACTTACCCGAGGAATTTTCACTTTAAGATGCCTTCAAAAGATTTTGAATTTACGTGGACAGACAGTAGCCACGGTGTAATCAGATTTACCTCTGGGCTTCATCCTGACTGGGGCCAGCCAGGGTTCCAACGGGAAGTTTATGTCCAGGACATGGTGGTTGTGGCATATTGTACTCTAAGAAAAAATGGCGCCTTTGTACCTTTCCAATCCCTGTCCTTACAAAAATAATTTTGCAAGGCCACTATTGTAAATAACAGTATGGTATTAATAGACTTGCCTGATATAAATTAATATTTGTGGGTGTTTAACGTTCAATGCAGCAGTGAAACACTACTTTCAGTAAACTGCTTTGTTTGGCTTTTAGTGTGGCAAAAGAGGTGGTGATAGCACTGGACATAAAACACTTCCTGTTAACACCTGAGCCTTGGGTTTGTGGTTTTAAAGACTTTTCTCTCAGAGTCTGAGAGAGGTCTGGGTTAGCATAAAAGACCCATGGCCAGTCTAGTATGCAAAGTAGAGCCTGCATGTGGTGCTCTCATTGGAGCAGGTTCAAGCACTTGTTTTTGAAGCAGGAGCAAGCAGGACTGAGGACTCTACCACAACAGCATTTTTCTCCCAACTTTGTACCAGACTTGTGTGAGAGATGAAGCATTGAAATGTAAGCCACGCAGAGCCAACAACTTTAAGGGAAGATTGAGTTACGACACAGAGAAGATTAATTTTCAAGAACTTCAGAGAAGAGTCTGGAACCAATTTCATCATGTTTTTGAGAATAGTGCATCTAACCTTCGCTGGCCTCTGCTGGTTCAAGAAGTTAATCAAGTTTTAATACAACAATATGAGCAAGGTCATTTAATCAGGAGCAGCAGATGATACTGTATATATATATGTATACATATATCCTTCCCACCCCTCTCCCCTTCTCCCCCTCTGCCCCTCCCTCAGTAGGTTCCAGGCGTCTGTTTTTCTTTATCAGTTAATTTATTTGTTTTTCATTATTTCAAATCGTTCCACCCCGGAAAATTAACCTGTGACGCCCCCCCGACCACTTTCTGTGATTACTGTTATGTAACTCCACTTGGTGAATATGATTATCGTCGTGCTGTACGCCTCGTTCTCATTTATTGCGCTGCCGAAATGCTCCCCCTGACTTGATAGGTGATGTGATCACGAAGCAAGCATTCAAAATGTGGAAAAGTCACCATAGTGACTACCCTTTAGACTTGTAGGTTAAAAACAAGCACACTGACCTTTCACAGGAGTTTTTTTGTTCTCAGATAAGGACAAATCCAGACTTGTCTCAACGAATCTGGCCCTGGATAACACATCACATACTGGCTCTAAACAAACCCTCAAGTTTCTTTTACAAGTTTCCCCTTGTAAAAGAAGAGAACTATAATTGTACACGATCATTTGTTCTTTTCACAATCATACTGACAGGTTCGAGACCAGAACTCCACAGTCATGCCTGTTGCCATGACACTGGTCTTTAAATGTTTCGCATGTACAGGTTGAGCCAGCTCCTAGTTGTACAGTGGAGGAGAATACCTATACACGGTACTGTGTTAGTGTGCTCATGAAATCGCTTAGTCAGGACAAGTTGAAAGAGATCATAGCCCCTGTTCCTGTTCTCATCTTTGTCTACTGTTCTCTCTACTCAAGAGAACGCCATTCCTTGTCATTCAATAGAAAGCATGTGAGCCCGATAAGAATGTGGACCAACTCAAATACGTTTACATTGTAAAACTGCACCACCAGACAACGCACTGATCTAATCTCATGAAGTGGACAGAATTGCAGTTGATTACATCTTCAAAATCACAGACAGAGCACCCATTTTGCAGGATTTTGTGGCATTTCGTCACAGCAAAGGCTACGAGATGTCACACGAAACAGCACGGATGCCAGCTGGTTAATGCATGAAGCATTTATATAAGCACGACAACCCAGATATGTTTCCCTGAGAGACCTCGTTGACGAGTACAAACATCAGCATCAAGGGCGGCTAATGACCAATCGGTTTCCTCGTCTGCAGCAGTGGTCCGGACTGAGGCTTCCTCCTTCTGTCTCGTGCAACAACAGGAACCGTGCTGAGAGGCTGCGAGTGTGAAGGAATTACTTATTTGCTGCCAGGAAAATGACTGGGGTTTTAGCCTTTCGTCAGATCTTTCGATTGGAAGGTTGGACCAGTCGTTAAATCACCCTCAGGCCCCCTGTCAGTACTCTACCACCACACAGGGGAGGCTCAACACGGAAGGCTAGGGAGGCAGGATGGGAGCGAGGAGAGTGGGGGGAGGAGGGCGGGCGATGAGGGCGGGTGATGTTTGTGAAGGGAGAAGGGAGGAGAGTGGAGAGAGGGTCGAAGGATGGTGAAGGATAGAGGGTGGATGGTGGTGAAGGGAGGGAGGGAGAAGGGCGGAGGGTGTGGGTGGAGGGAGCAGGGTGTTGTGTGAGTGATAGCTGCTGAAACAAGCTGTCCCAGAGGCAGACTGCAGCCCTGCTCCTAAAAGGATGGCCTGGTGCCTAGAGGGGGGGATGTAGATCACCAACCTGGCGCTCTCCTGCGGCTTCCAGAGGTCTCACGTGCTCAGCCGAGGACTCATCTCAGGGCGCGCCTGAGCCGAGCCAGGGATGACACGCACACATCGTTACCATCCTGACGGTGTTAACTTGCCATTCATCCACAGCCACAAAACCAAGCTGGAGAAACATAGCAGTAGAACACCCCCAGCATGTCTCTGAGAGGAAAACAAATGCACCACATCCGTAGGTTCGGCAGGCTTTTAAAAGCTCGGCTCTACGGTGGCGCCAGCTCAGTGCAGTGAAATATACCTTTACTGGGGGGATCCTTTTTTACTGGGATTCTTGTGTGGTGTTTACACAGATGGGCTCTGTACAAGGGGCAATTCGGGTAAATGACCCTTTAAAGGTGAAACAAAGAGAAGGTCACCACCAGACTTCACACCTGCGAGCCTTGACCAGGTGTAAGACACTCTCTCATCCCATTGGTCAAAAAAGCCTGGAAGTAAAGTGGAGGTCAGCGGGACCAAGCGGTGGGTCGTCGGTCACTATAGCAACCAGCTGCATCTGGTGACCAGGTTTTGTTGTTGCTTTCAGAGTCAACGTATCGCCATCAAGCCAACATCGACGACGAGGTGGTGGCCATGGAGATCCTGGACACGGCCGGGCAGGTAGGCACAGACACATCCGGGGCGTGAGCAGCATCATACGTGTCTTAGACCGTCACAATCATCGACAGTGAAACAAAGAGAACATCATCAACATTGCTGTATTAGCAGTGTAACCATGGCCTTTCTCCCAGCTGTGTCTCTCTTTGCTAATCCCACACGTCTCTAAACGCTTTGCGTCAGACTGGCTTGTGAGCAGCTCCCGGCTCAGAGATGAATGTGCCTTCACTGCCGTGTGTAGGTGGACGCTGATTTCCCCAGTGACACAGGCAGTCTGTGGTCTATTTTAGGTGGTCGGTAAGGTGAGGGCTGGAGTGCAAACTTCAGGGTCAGTGCAGGAACAGGTCTGTCTTTCTTTCTCTCTCTGGCTCTCTGTGTGCTCTCTTTCTCTCTCCCTCTCTCTCTCTCTCTCTCTCTCTCTCTCTCTCTATATCTCTCTCTCTTCTCCCTCTCTCTCTCCCTCTCTCTCTCTCTCTCTCTCTCCCTCTCTCTCTCTCTCTCTCTCTCTCCCTCTCTCTGTCGGCTCTCCTCAGAGCTATGAAGAGGTGGGAGTAGACATAAAGACAGATGGGGATTGAGGATGACGATTAAAGACATCTTGGATCTTGGACTCGGAGGCGTCTTTGTACCTCGTAAATCCCAAAGTTCAGAAGTCAGCCAGGTACAGAGGCGACCGCGGTCTCTGTTCCACTGCAGGAATGTGTGGAGTTTTTATATGGTCTTTTCCAGCCAATAATGTGAGATCAGAATCTCGGTGCTCCCTGCAGTGAGGTTGAGACGCAGGGGATTTGCCACACGGCCAGTGAGCTGTGCTACAACAGGACAGATCGTTCTAGATTGATACAATGTGAAGCAGCTGCTTCAGTTTGCACACAGTGCTGAATATGGTGCTCCAAATGTGTGTTTAGCAGGGTTAGGGTTAGGGTATTTTAGTGAAGCGCGGGAAGTGCAATCACAGTCTTGAGATCACACACTCCCTGAGGACTGTCAATAACTCAAAGTGAAGTTTTCTTAAAAAAGAAACACGCACACTAGAATTCTCCATGACATTTCCTCCGAAAAACAAAGGCTGAAACTCTCGCTCTAAGCCTCCGTGGTTTTCTCAGGGGCTGCCTAAGTGCTTGCCTAGGCGTCTCCACGGAGTACCACCGCGCCGCATGCTAAATGTCTCCGTGGCTAATCCCGTCTCGCCCCCTCAGGAGGACACCCAGCAGAAGGAAAGCCACATGCGCTGGGGCGACGGCTTCGTCATCGTCTACGACATCACGGACCGTGGCAGCTTCGAGGACGTGGCGCCCTTGCGGAGCCTCCTGGAGGAGGTGAAGAGGCCCAAGAACGTCCCGCTGGTCCTGGTGGGCAACAAGGCCGACCTGGAGCACGCCCGGCAGGTGGGCACGGAGGAGGGCGAGCGCCTGGCCGCCGAGATGGCGTGCGCCTTCTACGAGTGCTCGGCGTGCGCCGACGAGGGCGGGGCGGTGTCCGAGGCGTTCCACGAGCTGTGCCGCGAGGTGCGGCGCAGGAAGGCCGTCCAGGGGAAGGCCAGGAGACGCAGCTCCACCACGCACGTCAAGCAGGCCATCAACAAGATGCTGACCAAGATCAGCAGCTAGAGGGCGCCCCTGCGCACATCTCACCGGGCACAGGCGGTAGAAGAACTGAGGAGGTGTGAATATAGACTTTTTTTTTATTTCGGTGTGTAAAATCAAAGGGGGGGCCTATGTTTTTTTTGTTCCCACCGCGCCGATGACCCGTGGCTTTAAGGAACGTTGTTTTGTCGGTTGATGCGTGACCATGTTGCTATGCTGAGGTCACAGGTCACAGGCAGTGGAACATCTGCATTAGATGGGAACAGGTCTCTGGGGGGATGGGATGGCTTCAGGCAGTCTGGACCATGGGACCTCTTCACCAGTGGTTCTGAGCCCTCTAGACAATGCTGGGAAATTCTACAAAATGTCTGTCAACACGATGTGAATACTCCCGTTTTGTAACCTATAGCTTCACCATCTTGAACGACATAAAAGGAAAAAATGCAAAGTAAAGCTAAACAAAAAAAAGATATACCGGGCTGCATAAAATGTACAGCATGCCAAGAACTCCACCTTTGTTTATCATAAATGATGGACAAATGATTAGTAGTTTCCTCTGCCTAGTTTGTTTGTAGGAGAATGTTTTGACATGCTGTGTGGGCCCCGTGCATGTGTGTTTCTTCTCAGAGCAGTGTTGAATGATCCAGTGAAACACCAACAGCGTTATCTTTCCCTCCGATCACCGAGCCCTCCACTGAGGCTCTCCGGCCTTCGCTTCTTGTTGACCTTCTAGAGTTTCATTAAGCCCTTATACACACACACACACACAGACATCCCACCAAACACACACACACACATGAACACACCCCACCACGCAAACACACACACACACAAACCACCGCATGCACACACCACCAAACACATGCACACACACACACCACGCACTAACACACACACACACACACACACACTCCACAAACATACGCTCACGATGATGAAATCCATCATGCTGTGTTAACATCAAACAAGTCTCCCCCAACCTCCAACCCCCATACCAAACCATGCCACCCTTATGCCGGTACAGAAGATGGCTGCAGATGCTATCTCCTGCTTTTCGAAGAAGAACAAGATCATGGTAGAAAGGGGCCTATGTAAAATTATATATAAATATATATATAAACATAATATATATATTTATATATGCATACAGTATATATGTGTATGTATATATGTCCAGTAATCAAAGATTGTTCTCTTAGATTAGAGGGAATGTGATTTATTCAGTCACATTCCAGGGACCTCCCTTAATGGGTGTCTTTGTACCTTTTAATGTAAACTATGTATGATATTGCCTTAATCAGTGTCGACTTTGAAATAAGACATTTTAACGATATACAACTGTAATAGTGTTTTAACCAGACACTCTGTTTCTTTGTTGTTTTGAAATGTACCTGATATGTTTCTGACTTTCCCTGTGTGGGAATCTCCCCACCTTTAGTGTGCAACTGTACTTAAAACAACATTAAACACCCTCTGTCTATAAGTCTGGAAATTACTTTGTTTCTTTATTAATCCTCGTGTTTTGTTGGTTCGTAATTACACAAATGTCATTGCTTGGTGTTTGGGGAGTATATGAAATACCCACGGTGCTCATATGAGGAGTCCTACTTGGAGACAGAAATGTCACATTTGCATACAGCTTGTCAATCACCATGAGTGATACTGTCCTACATAACAGAACAAATTAACAAGCTCATGAGAGAGATCAATGTCTAAAAAATCTAAGGAATCCAACTTAAACAGACAGAGGCAGAAGGCAGCCTGGTTGGGTGGTGAGGCAGAAGGCAGCCTGGTTGGGTGGTGAGGCAGAAGGCAGCCTGGTTGGGTGGTGAGGCAGAAGGCAGCCTGGTTGGGTGGTGTTCTCCACAGACTCGAGGAGGGCTGTCATTTTAAGAGGATCCTCCTGAAATAACTGACATGTAGCCATTGCCTTCCCAGGGCTGCACCTCCCTATAGAGACCCCTTGCTGGGTCCCAGGGACAGAAAGCTGTCCGTCACAGGATGGATATAGAATACAACAACATAAACTCTGGAGCTTTATAGTCTTGTAAGAAATGTACTGTATGTACAAGTTTATTCCTGGACACTGTGAGAAAAACAGCCAGTGCCCATTACACTACAGCAGATTGGGTCTCTAAACTAGCTTACTTGACCCCGTTGATACATGAAGTCTGTAGGCAGACCATAATAGGCCTGTCCGATCTCTCCTCACATCCTGAACAATGCCGTTTACTCAGTGAGGTCTTGTTTCGAACGCTCGCGTGTATGTGCTGAAGGACATGTGACATGTTTTGTAAATCTGCCCTCAGGGGTGCTAGCTGGACATGGGAGGACATGACGGTGCCTTAAGAAGGCTGGTTGTGGAGACACTGCAACACTGATGACATACAGGCCATGTTCCTGGTCTGGTGTTTAGTGCAGGGGCGGGTGGGGCAGGCCGGCCCCCTGTTGATATGGAGCCTATCACCCTCCAGTGGCATCACATCCTGCTGTTATCATCCTCACCCCTGCTGAGTCTGCGAGGCAGGGGGTGAACGTATCTATTTTGATTCCAACTAAAGGGAAGGATATCTTTTTCTCCCACTTTCCCTTTCCTTTTCCCTCCCTCCCTCCCTCCCTCCCTCCTCTTCCTCCCTCCCTCTATCTCCTGCATAGTGACCTATGCACTTTTGTAAAGCTCTCTCTTGGAAGTCGCTTTGGATAAAAGCGTCTGCTAGATGAATAAATGTAAATGTAAATTTCACCCGCATGGTACAGAAAGGGAGCTAACAGATTGCTGTGTACCACATCAAAAGTATGTGTTCTTGTAGCAGCTACCTGTCCTTGAAGTCATTCTGACCACTCTGCATATTCTGATGACACACCCACACGCAGGGCAAACTGCTTTCAAGGGTTGCAGAGCTCTTTGATTAAGTATTGTAGTGGCAAAGTATTATGACAGTATCCATTTGGTATGGACAGCATTATTCCTCTTGGAACAGCTGTAATTGTACAATACATGTGATTTAATTAGGAGACTTGTTTTCTAGGTACAGCAGAAAGTCAAGGATCAGAAGTGTAAAGGTCTGATAGTTTCAGGAGGTATTTGAGGCATGCTCATTATGGTGATACCAAGTTACCTTGTTGGCAAATGTCTAAGAAAGGTTTCATAATCTATCCCAGTCAGAAGCCCATACATCTTGTTTGGCTAGCCAATAAAGGGAAAGGCAGCTCTGGTGAACTTCAAGTGGCAGTCAATTTGGACAACGGGCTTAGACCCAGATGACTTGTGCGCTGGTGAGCTGGAACGCAGACAGACAAACACATAAAAGAACTGCAAACCCGAAAGAACCGAAAGGATTATTTGGATAATAGATAAGACAAATCTCTTAAGCATGCAAGGCATAGCAGGAAATTCACTCTGATTGCTTGTGTGTGTTGGTGAGCGTATGCACGAGTGTGTGTCCACGTGTGCCTCCGACAAAGGTCAGGGTCTTAAGACCCGTGATGAAACGTTCCGTTGTGGACCAAGAAAAAAGCAGAAGAAAGAAAGGAAAGAAGGACCGGATAACAGTTGTGGTGCATGGAGGAAATGAAAGCACGGAGGAGAGGGGTGCTAATGTTCCAGCAATAACGACCAGCCAGAAGGAGCTGTCAGACTAGCGGTCTCATCTCCCTCCCTCAAGTAAGAAAAGTGTCTAGGCTTCTTATTTAACAACAACCTGTAAAACACTCAAAGGTTAATGTGAAGTCTGTGGTGTTACGGTGTGGGGTAGCCTGGACTGAAGAAGACAAAGATGAGGAAGCATCCTCTTCAAATCGATCTAGGGTGAACAAGGAGGTGTGTGTCCACAAAATAAGTGAATATGCTGCAATTATATACCTCAAGATCAACTCGGCTACATTTCTGTTGTTGAGAATTCCTACTAATCACACTAAAGAATAAGTTTTACAGCTAACGTGCTACAAAACAGAACAATACGTTTACTTGTACTGTATATGGTGCAGGGGACGCCTCTCAGCCATGAGACATGACACAGCCTGGCCACGAGGGCTGTAGAACACGTACAGCCCTGGGTGACTGACTGATGCTTTTTCGACACAGTTCAAACACTGTTGTGTGATGCTGTCTCAGCAGCTGGGTACTCTGACCAGCAGAACTGAGTTTCCACACCGCATTTTTACTACACAGAGAACACCAATGAGAGATCTGCACCCATAATAAACCAACCATGGAGTAATTGAGATGTATGGTCTCTCCTGCTAAACTGCCCTCCCTCCCTCCCTCTCTCTCTCTCTCTCTCTCTCTCTCTCTATCCATCTCTAGATCTCTTTCTCCCGCTCTCTCTCCCTCTCTCTTCCTCCCTCTCTTTGCGGTCTGCGCCGTGAAGCATTGCAGTTACCATGACGACCAAGGCTTTTCCCTTGTTTTAAGAATGTATCTTTTTTAATTTTGTTCTCCCTCTCTATGTTGACCAAGACACAATAGACTGGTCAGAGCTTAAGAGATCATTCTGTAACACACATACACTAATACACACAAACACTAACACACACACCCACCCACGATGACACAACCATGAACGCCAACTCTCCCTGCCTGTGAGTGGGAGGACTTTATCAAATGAATGAAGATTGTGATGACGCATGGTCAGACCTTGAGTGGTAAGAGTAGGTACTTGTAGAAGGACGAGAACTGAGTTAAATATAGGTGGTACACAAATGATTTCATTGATGCCCTACTGGAGGTGGGCACTGACATTACCAACTGCACCGAGGAAAGGGTTGCAATTGTCCTGCTACTGTGTACAGAATCAGAGACAACTTACACCTGTGTGAGACTTGAAGCCTACCTTTTTCATTGAAAATATTACAATATAAATTCCATGTAAAATGATATGTATTACTTGAGCCGTTCATTAGTTTTATGGTCGTTGTGTCATTCTGTGGTAAAAATAAATACATAGCCTACATTAAAATAACATAACATATTTGTATAACACAATTGTTAAAATATTTCGCATTGAATTGGGTGATTTGTAAAATGTTAAGAGTTCAACACGGCTCTCTTGGCTCTGCACGTTTCAAAGCATTTCGACTCTAGGTTACTAGTAAAATTGTGGTGTGACTGCCCCCTCATGGTGCTTCCGTTACCTAGCACGTTTGAAAAATGACTCAAAGTTGAACAAAACTTTAATCGACTGTAAATCGGTAATCATTGCAGAATAGTGTTGGTAGTGAAGCATTTTTATTTTTGCTCACACATTTGAAGCATGAACTACTTAAAAACTATTACTTTGGCCATGAGATACCGGCCATGAAGGCAGGTAGACAGGTAGACCTAGGCATGGTATAACCCCTAGGCCATTTTCTAAACGTTAGGCTAGGTAGGCTAATAATAACCAAATTAGAGTCCATTGACATAATACACCCATTAATTTTAATGAATAGAAAAATTAAACAGAAAATATGCATTCAAATAATGTTGAATGCAGAAAGAACACTTGTTCCATTTCCCAGATAAAAGGATGATCCTGGTTGGATATACAGGATCTGGTAAAACGACTTCACAAAGGACCTTTCTGGACCTTAAACAACCTCAATCCAAACTCCAGAAGGCTACAGGGGAGGTATCAGGGAGGACGGTCACTGTGGTCGATACTCCTGGTTGGTATAATGACCTATACATATATACTGGTATAAATAAAAACTCAGCACTATGTAAAAAGTTGTTTTCTTTATTAACATAAATGTTGACATCAAAAGAACAAAAATACATGAATTACAGAAACACGCACATGATGCATCACACTTCATACATACTGTACACAGATCAGCCAGACAGTAATACTACACAACAACTTACATCGGAGGCACACCAGGGTCAGAATTCATGCCACACTTACACTTTTACACTAAAGAGCATACAATAATATCTGCCATCCAGCAGGAAGTCACCAGGAGAGAACATAACACAGTAGACAGTCTGGGTGGTAAACTGAACACATCAGTTAAACATTTATGCAATAAGTCTGCAGTCAACCTGTCAAGATAATAAATGTGAGGTTACTCTACAGAATATTCATGTGTGTAATCAGGCTTATTGAAATATGTACTTGTTTTTTATTTTGTTTGTAGAAGACAGCTTCACAGTACATCTTTCAAGCTGTATTGCCCTTCACTATTCATTGTAACGACATGCAGATGTTTTATGATGTTTTATGTTGCCTTTTAAGTCTCAGCAGTTCATCACTTGATAACAGTTGAAATGTGTAGTAAAATCTAATGGCTAACAGGAAACATAACATTAAATATAACATGATTTATGATTATTGCACTTTTTTTTACCACAATGTTGAGAAATGCTGAAAAACAATCTAAATATTTGTTGTTGCTTGCCAGTTTAAGGGACAGCAAAACTTTAGTTGGATTCGTCTAGTCTGATCAGTGCCACTGTGAAAACACTGAAAAGTCTTCTGGACTTTTGGTAGTTACTGACATTCCCACCATTTTGAATCAGTGTTTTCTGTGGATCTACATTGTGAGTAAGAAAAAAAGAAAATATGAAAAAAGAAATTGTAATAATGAAATGAAACAAATAAATTACCATTCATAGACAACAGACACTCGGGTTTATCAATTGATGAACGACAAGAGTATTACCAGCAGGAGTGATGTTGTGAGGAATAATTAACCACAGTGAAACGAGTATACATGAGATAATTTACGTCACAGCCTCATTGGTTATCACTGCTCCAGAACGACATCATCATCCCAGTACATCATGGCTTTTTATGGCTTTTCATACTGAAGGATTTATTACTTAAAGTGGTTGACAAATGTCATCAAGAATAAAACAAAATACATACTTATTTAAATGGTCTTAAGTCTAACAGGCAATTTGGTCCTTTGTGACACAGTGTCCAAGGCAAAAGAAATGACGTCTAAAACTGTAAAATTAAAATCATCGAGCATAACGTAAACATTTAGAATTCCTTAATGGGGTTGTTGAGTGCAACAAAAACAATCCACAATGTATTAATTGTACCTCCTTAAAAGTAATACTATTATTGATGCTTGCCAGAGAGCATAGTGCAACTTCAAGTACAATTTCTGAAGACAAAGTAGGTGGTTATTAAGATAATTAAATAACTACGTTTATACTTACAAAATGTCAAATTGAAATTCTAAAATAAAGTACTCTGTACGTTAAAGCAATGCACCAAAAAATGGACATAGTCATTATAATCAATAATCAGTAATTTACCAGAAGAGATTGACCTGGAAAACTGATTGCAATAATGAGGTAAAACCATGACATTCATATTCAATTCCAAACAGATTAGGATACATAAACATATTTACGTTGAATTCATTGTCATGCACTTATCACTGTTGTAAAATGGGACATTCCAGTAGATTAGGAAATCCCCAATGATATCGTATTCATGGTAGGAGAGTTTACAGTAAGATAATGTAGTGATGTTTCACAGATACCTGCCTTCCAGGAGTCATCTCTGACTTCAGATATCGACAAAGGGATCTCTTCTAGCTCCCAACGCCTTAACAGAACCTGCTTGACACTGTTCCACTTGCCTTTATTACATATAGAGGACTTTTCCCTGTTACAATCATTATCCGATAAAATCACATTCTTTACCTTTTACATGGAATATGGGTTTCCACAACTATGTTATAACACTAGCTTACGAACAGATGTTGAATAATTGTACGTAGTGCTATTTACAAAGATAGATGATGTAGTAACTACTAATGGCTTCAGGGGAAAGATTTTCCTGTAATGGAAGACAAGTTCTTACAGTATTTGCGGCTCCTTAGATTGCATGTGTACAGGTACTGTGGCGGTTATCTTGACCTAACAAAATGGGTTTCTGGTTTTATCAAAAATACTTTGGTAATCATAGGCCCAAGTGAAATTACATTAATTACTTGCCAGCCAACTAGATATGACAATTGTTCTATTTCTGATATGTTGCCAGCAATAGGCTAGACATAGCTCTTGAACCTATCAACATTATTAGTTATAATTTCTAAATGTGATATTGCCTGAAACAGAAAGCCATGTAAGTCAAATTACATGAGGAAAACACATATGCCCTTAAAAGAAAATACAAATTATCTTATTGAACATTTCTAGGGCACTTTTTTGACAACAGGACAGATGCAAAACAATTACACCATGCGCTGCACAAAACTCCAGACTAATTTAAGTGTCGGAACCTTTCCAACTGACCTTTTTCAATAAATATGCAACAGGGTGGAGAACAGGAAGTAGGACACAGGAAGTGGAAGGTGCTTCCTGTTTAGAGGGAGACCTGTGATGACAGACTGGGCCTCCCTCCTGGAGCCATGGCTGCTGAGTGGTGGAAGAGTCTTGAAGGGGGTGTTAGTCGGAGAAGAGGCTAGCGAAGGACTGGCGTAGGCTGCGGATGGTCTCTGCCTTGGCCTCATCATCTGTGGGGTTTCCCCTTCATTGTGTCTGTGATACTGAAGGTGTTGGTCAGTGACTGGGATTTACTGGAAGAAAAATGGGAAAAACAAAACATATATTTTGTTTGTTTATTAATGTCTCCACATCAGTGTCCCAGCTCACCTGCACATGTTTTGCAATTGTCTACCCTATTTACGTGCTCAATTTCTCATCCTGTTATTAAGACCTGTTCTATTCAAGAACGACAGCAAATAAGTTGGATGTCTTTCTATAGAATGCTACTAATACTAATACACTAGTACTAATACTAGTACTATCACAGACACAGTCTGCGAGTCAAACTGGAGTATTAGTACTGTTTGGTTGTCATGGTCACGCAGACTGTGTTTCTCCTGCTAGAAGGTGCAATGTCTGCGGAGACAGTCAGTCCTGAAACTGAAACATGAACAGGAGCAGATCTTGACCCCTTGTTGTTCACAGATACATCTGCATTTCACAGGCACACAGACACATACTGTACACACTGTATATATATCTAGCCTATTTATAGATCATGCGATGCAGGACCCAAGACAAAAATTTTAAAAGTTGAACAAAATATAGGAAAAACAGGAATTGAAAGAAATGCTGATCCCCACCCTGCGTACCAGGTTAACTTACTTCAGCTGAGGAGGCTGCTTCTGGGCCCCGGGGCCAGAGGTGGCAGGGATGGGGCCCGGCTGGAAGGCCTGGCTGGGGGAGGTGCTGGCAGAGCGGGCTCTTTGTGGGGAACCTTGGGCTGACTGGGATGGAGAGGCTGAGGCGGAGCGGTTTCCCCCTGAAAACCAAACACACACACACGTGTATACACACACATTGTATACAAAGACATCCACATATGCAAAGACGCACGTGCACACACACACGCACACAGACAGACACACACACAAGCACACACACATGCATGTTCAGGGAAGTGGTGCTGCTGATGAGGTGCTCGGTTAGAGGCTGTGTGGAGAGAGGCCGGCCTACCTTGGGCTCTTCTTGGCTGAGAGCTCTGAGGCTGCGTCTGAGAGATGATATCAGAAACATCATGTTCAAACTGCATACAAGCTACTCCTACCAAAGTTTGATATGTAAGGTATACACAATTGAATGAGAAAATGTGTCCAAACTTTCGACTGGTACTGTATATTGATACAGTGTATAATTAGCATTCCAGATAAAGGTACAATTATCAATATGAAGGCTTAATCAAAGTCTGTCATAGAGCACTAGCTGGCTGGTTGTAAATGAGCTCAATTGCTATGCAAGCCAAGTTCTGCTGATGTTGTGCAGTACCTTACCTTGACAGCAGAAGGCAGTGGTGTGGTGATTCCCAAGAGGACACTTGCCATCTTGTTCATCACCAGCTCTGTGATAAGCTGCTTGTCCTCCTCCACATGTTCACCAATCAGAGGCATGGAACTGTCCATCACCTGCCGACAAGCACCAATCAGAAGCTCACAATCCAACAATTAATATAACCAAGGACTGGGGAGATGCATTTTGTTTCATTTGAAAACATATTTATAATTTATAAACTTCTAAAATTCCTTATTACAGAAAACAAAAATGTGCACAGTAGCAGAACTGTCGCTAGAGGGCAGTCTTAGACAAACACAGCCTTGGGTGTACTTCAGATTCTTTGAGACGTACAGTATTTCATCTGTCAGTGGAAATGTGGGATTTGAAGCTTTCGGGATCCTGAGCATTTGTATCACACCGTTTACTCACAATTCAAGTAGAATCAGAATGTGACTATTTGTGTTCCAGTCCAAATACGAGATGAGAAAAATAGTGACCTGACAACTCAAGAACATTCTGGGTGAGATCACAATGCTTGTGAATAATAGATGAAGCAGACTCTGTGTTCTTCATTCATTCTGGGAGGATAGTCACACATGGCAGAACAGGACGCGCACGTCTCACTGCTGGCTCTGCATGACGCTAAGCCCCCTCATGTGTGATCCCCCTCATCAGCGATAGCCAAACCCATAGAAAGGATGATCTCAACACACACACACACACACTCTCTCTCCCATTCTCTTCACGCACGTGCCTTCTCAAACCCAAACACCACGCAACGTGCCTCCCCCCCCACACCGCCAGCGCCTCCTTCTCTGAAGAGGTGGAGGACCGCGACCAAAACAAACCAGGTGGGAGGAGCTCTCCTCCGCAGGCGGTCGCACACGGGCCGTGCCTGCTGAGTAGCCAATCAGCTGAGCGGGACCAGGCCACGGCGTGGCACGCATCCCCGGCCAGTCGGCCACAGGGTGTAAACATCCCCCCTGCCTCAGCCTGCTGTGCATGTGCTGCTGCATGCCCCGGTACATGGGCTGAGGCAGGGGGAGAGAGGAGGAGGGGAGAGGGAGGGTGGGGAGGGTAGGGAAGGGTGAGATGGAGAGGAGAGGGAGGTGGAGGAGAAAGGTGGGGGTGAGGGAAAGGAGGAAGGAGGGGAGGGAGAGAGGAGGCAGGGAGAGAGGAGGGAGATGGCGGAAGGGAGAGGGGAAGTGGAGAGGGAGAGGAGGGAGGAAGGTGGGGGAGAGAGCGGGGAGGGGGGGGCAGAGAGAGACGAAGGGGAGGGGAAGAGACAGAAGCAAGGGTCAGGCTCTGGGAGCCAGGGTGAGGCCGGCTAGTGATGGGTGAGGTTGGCTAGTGATGGGTGAGGCCGGCTAGTGATGGGTGAGGCAGGGGAAAGCCCTGCCGTCTGGACTCTCGCATCCCGGGGGCTGAGTTACTGAGCTCTCCCGTTCCCAGGGCCGGGAGCATGGGCGGGGCCATGCGGCGGTGTGTGTCGCCGTGAGTCATAACCACAGGGGACGGAGCACAGCCCAGGGGAGTGTCTGCCTGGCCGCCCCCAGTCTCACTTCAAACAACCCTGCGGTGGCCGCCGAGACAAGGGTACACCCAGCGGGTCGAGAAGGGATACATCTACACCCAGACACCCGCCGGGCCTCGCCTCGCCACCCTGCCCCCACGGGATGAGGACATGGAGGTGTTGTTGTGTCATTTTATTGGGCTGCACTGTGTTCCTTTTCCCTGCGTACATCTGGGTGTTTTTCCCTGGGAAAGCAGGGGAGGGCTCTGGTTCAGTGGGAGGTTGGGGGCTGTTATGTGCTAGATGGTGTACAGTCTGTACTGAGATGAACAGTACGGGAATTACAACTTGAGCAACATCGAAACTTGGCTTGGAAGAGGGCGGATTTATTTCTGTTTTAGTGAATGAGGGTATTTCTTCAAAGGTGGGACCTAAAAACAGAACATTCTCTCCCTGGTTTGAAAGATCACTGCTGTTGTGCACGTACGGCAGATCTAGTTTATGAGTATGGATGCATGTAACACAGCATGCAGATCAACCTATTATAAATCCAAACCTTAGAACATATGTTGTCTTTGACCAATCTTAATCGAATGTGATTCTCATGACTCATTTAACATACGATAATGTCATTCTCCATCCTCCAGTGTAATCTGAGTAGAAAAGATAATCGTCAGAAGGATCTGTGATATCCCACCGCAGGCCAACATAAAGATACACTGTATGTTTTGATCAGCTGATATGAACTGGGAATGTCCTGTAAACGGGGAAAGACTTTAGTTCTCACTAGCGAGGAGGTGTCATGGGTAATATCTGGACCGCTACACAAACAGGTTCCCACTGAGAGGGACGTGCAACAAGCTAATGTCTCCGTCGATGCTAATTAAATTCCATCCGGAGGGGTGTGTGCGTGTGTGTGTGTGTGAGTGAGGGGAAGAGAGATAGAATGGGGGGGGAGCGAGAGAGAAAAAGAAGGGTGCGAAGATAAAGAGATAAAGGAAGCGAGAAAGAGAGACCGCAGGGAGACAGAGAGAGATGGAGAGAAGCGAGTCATGTTATGACGTCACATTGTTAAGTGACTGTGTCACTGGGGTCACTATCTCTGAGTCTGGGACTGGCCTATGATAATGCAGTATGTTACCCTCAGCTCTCTGGGAAGATGGAGAAGATTTCCTGAGGATTTTAACCCAGTCGACCTCCATCCCACGCATACGCACACACACACCCACAGTAAACCCATCAGTCTAAATATGGACATCGTAGAGCTATGACAACTTGCTGTTTGAGTGACTGTGGTAGGCAAACGATTGGAGGTTGCCATGACACAGCCCACACAGGAGCTCCAATGGGCCCACAGGAAACACGCCGAATAATCGCAAAAGCCAATTGTGAATTGTTATCAGGTCTAAAAGGAGACTTGTCATTGAAAGCTCAACTCGAGTGGTTCTCATTCTCGTCTTTTTTTCTTCTCCTTCCTTCCTTTCGTCCCTTCTCCTCCCTTCCTCATCCTACCACCTCTCCCTGTGCCCTGCGCTGAGAGAGACAGAAACCAGACTTGTTTAGGGGAAGTCAGAGGGTCAGAGACAGAAAGAGAGAAAGAGAGAGAGAGATAGAGAGACAGAGAGAGAGATAGAGAGAGGTGTGGTGGGGAGGTAGACAGGGAGTGTGAGAGAAAGAGAGATAGATAGAGAGAAAGAGAGAGAACGAGGGAGAAGTATATATATAGAGAGAGAGACAGAGAGAGGGAGGATTACCTAATCGCTGAGCATGCTGTGCATTATGTCATGCTGTCACCAGTCTCAATACGTCAGGTTAGAGGGATGCGATTTATCTTAGCTGGACTGGTGGTACTTCAGACAGTGTGTGTATTCATACACTGTCACATTTATGTGTGTGTGAGTGTGTGTGTGTGTGTGTGTGTGTGTGTCTGTGTATTTGTATGTTACTAAGCAGTTGTCTCCAAACATGTTGGGTTAATGTACTTATCTCTTCGAGTCCCGACACAAAGTTTCCAAAGTGCGTTTGCGTGTGTGTGTGTGTGTGTGTGAGAAGTTACAGGCCTCGTCCAGAGACAAGTGAGCTCACTGGAGCAACAGGAAGAGCCTGGTGTATCTGTCTCGCGACCAGATGTGTCCTGGCTGTGGGTCTGGCTGCCAAGCAGACTAGAATCAACCCAGCCACAGGTTATGCCGAGATAGGACCTCGATAACACCTGCAGCACAACGTCTCATTGTGAGCAGCGCTCTGGGTGGCTAGCCCGGCTCAGTAACATAGCATGGATCTGACTGATGGTGCTTCGAACAGTTACACTACTGCCACGCCATTGAAATATGAGACCTTTTAATCTAACGAGATGTTAAGCCAAGATACTGTTACACCCGTCCATATCAATCTTTAACCCGATGACCACACACACACAGACCACCAGGGCACTGGGAATCATTAATTGGTTACATAAGAGTGTTGCTGCAAGATCAGCGGGCCTGTGTTACCCAGGTGACTATGACATCACTGTGCACACAACAGACACACAGACCGACAGACACAAAGGAGACCGGAAGAGAAACAGACAGACAGACAGACAACCAACCAAGCAAACAGGTAGATAGGCAGGCTCGCAATCAAACTGGCTGACAGACAGAGAGACACATTTGCCCAAAAATATGTGTGCAGACAAGGGTCTGAGCTCAAGTCAGTCAGGCATGGCTCTATTTGAATTCGAAAAGCTTTGTTTGGTTATCAGTGTAATCATTTGTTCATAGTTTCAATCTTGGCAGATCTGCCCTGGCTGCACCCTTAAGCTCTCTCCCCTCCAGACACTTTCTCTCAATGCTGTCTCTTACTTAATGACTTGGATAACACAATCACCCACAGGGGGGGAAATGCAGTCACAATAATGCTGGTACCAAAATGATATTTCAACATGTGCACTAACTCTCTAACCCTGTTCAAGGTTATCATATTTGCCAATGGTCTGATTGAGAGAGTTCATGAAAAACAAACAAGGTCTCCAAACCTGATGTTGGGTTGGTGACTGCGAGCAGGCTCTGATAAGGGGGTGGGTGGGATAGTAGGTTTATATGAGGCATGTTGTTGTTGTGTTCTGATCAGGAGAAAAGGACTACTGTGGTACAAGACCCAGAGCTACTGCCCGGGGGCCTTGGTGTCTCTGACGCTCCGATTGGTCAGGCTGAAGGACATGGCATATCAGGGCCCGATATAACAGCGGAATTGATTGTTTTGCTTTGTGAAAAAAAAGTTTTTCTTTTCAAGATCAGCTCATATCTTCAAGGGGAAGGGTCACAACGTGAGGAGCGGCACTTAGCGCCTCGTCTCGAACGTCATCTCCCAGCCCGGCTCTAGGGGTGACCTCTGACCTCTATGATGTAGTCGTTGCCATCTTTCCCGTGGACCGCCTTCACGGCACAGATGTCCAGACCTCCGAACATCTCCGCGCAGGAGTCCACCCACAGACGGTACCTGGAACACAGCCACAACCAGTTCAAACCAGAAACATACTGTGGAACTTTCTAGAAGTTAAAACTGTGGCAGACACCACAGGAACCTTCTAGATTTTAAACATTAACTCTAGAACTTTCTAGAACTTTCTAGAATGTTACCAGGCACCCACTACTGTATAGAACTGTCTAGCGATTACAACCGTTTGTCTGTCAGGGTACAGTACTTGTCGTCAGGGAAGAGTACAGTGCACTCACCTGTCGGTCATGGCGATCTGCTCCAGCATGGCGGAGCCCGTGTTGGCTTTCCAGTTCCCTGATATGGACGTCCTCCTAGAAAGACCCAGAACACCAGGTCAGACAAACAGAACGAACAACTCAGCTGTGCTCCCTGAGCGGATCGTGACAAGCTGTGCAGTGCGATAAACAATCACTCAGCACTGTTGTTTTTGTAGCTCAATAGAAGACCCCAAGGGGAAGATGTTATCGTACGCTTCGACACTGACGATGACTGCAATGCACGCCTATATTATGCTTGTGTCACGGCCTGGTTGAGACTTGCTTTCATGGGCGAAGCCATGGACAGGGAGTCGAGATAAGACTCAATTCCACTCCTCTTAGTCAAAGCAATTTTTTTCCCAATGGAGCTGCTTGAAGGCAGATAGGGCATGGACTCATGAATTTACTGTACACACTCTCTGCGTGGCTGCTGATCGTTTTTCAACTGCATCGGTTGACTCCATCCTTCTGGTTGGCCAAATCCTGGGCCCCGCAGTGTCTTTTTGGAGCAAAGTTAAAACTGCCCCTGTGTTGGGTCCTGCGGGACAGGAGCGATCCCAATCCCAATGCAGGCCTCAAACTCCCCCTCTCTCTCAAATCTAAATACCAACAGGACGCTCGTACATGCTTACATGTACGCTTTGTAGTTGTTGCCAATCTTCTGGATCCTGATGTCGTACTTGGACTGGACGAAGGGCTCGGAGGTGGCGTAGGTCCTAGCCAGCGCCACCACGCTGGTGATGTCCTGGAAGTCTTCCTGGTTCTCCACTTTGATCTGGGGCAGGAAGAGAGAGCGCCGTGCTAATCACCTAGCGTGCTACTATCAAAGCCGGGAAGAGGAGTTGTTAGCGGTTAGCGGTTAGCTTTACTGGAGCATCCTGATGGAATTTCAAACTACCGTAACACAGACAGGATAATTAGACGTCCCGCTGTGGAAAACATTTCCGGATCAGCTTTGATCTGCATTTTTGCCTCAGCGGAGCTCCCAGGTAAAGGGATATCACAGAGCTTTACACAGGAAAGAAAATTACATAAATCAATCAAAGCTTGGGTAACCTTAGATAATAATATTGAGTAAAACCATTTTTTTTTGGTACTGGTACTGGTACTTTTTTAGGTACAGGTACTGTACCGAGCAACAGAATTTAGAGAAAACAAGCATCATATGGTACAGACATAGATATCTTTCCCATCATGTAACCAAGTTTGATGGATGGGGGCCAACAAGTGCCACAGACAGAAGCAGACACAGACTTAGACCACTTAATTACCAGCTATATGTTTACATTAATATACACATATCTAGTAGTACAAGTCCTCCATTAGAGCCTGGGAAACAGGAGGTAGGGGAGACACCCTCATAAATCAACAGGCTTCAATGTATGCCGTTCTGTCAGTGCCCGATGAGTTGGATGTCGGATGATGAAGCCCAGGGCTGTAGACCTAATCCATGACCTTGTTATCTCATTATCGTCAGTCTCAATGTTTCCATCAAAACTGCTTCCCGCCATAATGCTGTGTGGGAAGAGCAGTGAGTTGGGGGGGGCGGGGAGGGCGGGGCGGGGGGGGAGTGATGTTCTCAAGTACACTCCGTCTCTCTCACTCGACATTTCTCTCTCTTTACCTCTCTCACTCCCCTTCCTCTCTGTCTCCCTCCCTGTCTCTCGAGGCTCAACAAAACGGAAGGAGGAAGAGGAGTGAGAAATCCAAAAAGGTAGTGAATGAGAAGGAGAGGGAGAAGTTTCTATTCCTAAAACAAGAGAGGACTTGTTAGGTCTGTGGGTTCTCTTTTTGTGGCATATGTGGCATCGCAGCTGGCAAGGAGAACACATAGGAATAGGAAATAGAAATAAACAACAGGTTACCAGTACTAAATTAACCCTAACCCTGAACACACAAGGAAAGTAAGTAATACGTGAACTTGTTCTCTGGCTCAGGCCTCTGCAGTGAGGTCCAGGAACAGCAGGCAGAGCCACACCATGGTGCTCACATGGTGTTCACATGGTGTTCACATGGTGTTCACATGGTGTTCACTTGGTGTTCACTTGTGAAACCGCAGAGAATCTGGATGCATCGAGTAAATAAAGTAAACGCCAATACTAGAATAAACAACCCCAAAGTATGCAAGGCAGTAAACACTGGCAACCAGATCAAGAGCTGTGTGTATGTGTGTGTGTGTGTGTGAGGTGGAAAAGCTGCCTAATTTTGGAGAACGAACTGCTTCGCTGACTGACCAATGTGCAGTGTCTGTCAATTCTTTGTCATCCACTGGTAAAACCACCAACAAAACAATAAGCAAGAATAGATCCTTTCAAGTGAGAAAGAACCCAGGTGAGGGTTCTAAAAGGTTCTACAACATACTCTACTACATATTCTATCAGTTATTTTGGGGGCTCTTTTTCGGCAGTTACCGATGACAAAAGACCAGAGCTAGTGTGGAGGTTCTGTATCTGAGTCTTGCCTGCAGCTAAATAAGGATTCAAGGCTTAGCTAACATCCTAATGGAACACGGAGAAACAATCAAAACACGCAGAAAGACAGAGTTATATCAAAACCAAACACATGATTCACAACAGCAACCATTTTATTTTTCTCCCCGACAGGTTCACTGTCTTAAAAAGCACGGCTGACTTAAAAGGCAAAGAGAACAGGGATGTGATTCTCTCGGCCCTGACCTGCAGTGGCCCTCCGTGCTCAGGGAGGTCAGAGGTCACACAAGGTATGTTCTGCTCCCCACCCGCCTGGGCTCAGGGCCCCAGAGGGCTGCTGGGAAATCTCTTGTGGAGGAAACACAGCTACCCAGATGGAGAGGCGATAGACATGTAGGAAGTGTCTGTTTGTGTGTGTCTGTGTGTATTTGTGTGAAGGCACAGACCTTGCCCAGAAGGTCCTGTATAATGTCCACGAGGCTCAACTCATTCTGAGAGCAGTGTAGTCTGTATGGGTGTGTTGATGTGTGTGTTAATGTGTGTGAGTGTGTGTAAACATTCTTTTAGCTGGCTGTTGGGTTGTTGGATCCTTGTGTGACCTCGACAGAGCA
The DNA here is from genome assembly GCA_903064625.1 of Mallotus villosus. Lineage (NCBI taxonomy): Eukaryota > Metazoa > Chordata > Actinopteri > Osmeriformes > Salangidae > Mallotus > Mallotus villosus. The sequence goes on from CAEFZP010002844.1 coordinate 716,126, forward strand.
GTCAGTCAGTTTGTGAGTGAAAGACAGAGTGTATGTTTGTGTCTTTGAATTTGACACAGAATGTGTTCTTTTGAAATTAATTTTATATAAATGAAGCACTCTTCCCAGCCTTCTGTGAATATGGAAACCCCCAACATCTACTGCTCCCGTTCCTTCCTCTCATGAGGGTGAGATCATGGGAGTGGACAGGGCTCACTTCCAGCTTCCAACCTATCCCTACCTCCTTAGCTTCTAGCAAGGCTGCATTCATGTGTGCTGGAGGTTTACCTTTCCCATTCCGGCGTAGGCATGGCCCATCTTGACCACCACAGGGAAGGCTGGTGTTGTGGCCTGAGGACGAAGGACAAACACGTCATTAGTACCGGACAGCAGCACAGCATGGCGGAGCACTGCTTTACACTGCTGCCTCACCGCAAGGTCATAGGTTCGAATTCCCCAAGAGGCTTGGCATGTTGGCACGGTCTCCCCAGTGTTTCAAGATATCACTGGTAACACCGTACAGTAGGAGAGATGGCAGATGTTCAATTATATATTTATGAAGCTATAACCTCAATTCAAATGTAAACGTGTTCCACCTTTAACGCAGAATAAGACCATAGGAAAAACAGCAACGGAGATCACAGTGTATAAAGATCCATCATACATAGAACCTCCGGATTGAACTCAAACAGCCACCTTATTTTAGAAGCATGAGGTACATTGAGAAGAATGTTGGTTTGTTCCACAAAAGCAGAGTTCTGGGAAGCCGAGGGGTGGAAGGCCACATGGTGCTGTGCTGGGTTTGGACCACCAGGCCAGACCACAGGCATGGTGATGTGTAATGAAACAGATGAAACGTCAACAGATGACTTTAAAGGTCTCTTTTTAAACAAATTCTGGGGACATGGATCAATCTGCCGGTGTGATTGTAAATGGGATCTGGAATCTAAAAAGAGAGGCTTTTATTATCGGGCCTGGGAATGTCTTTACGAGGCATCTCTCAGCTCATTCTCTCTCTCAACTCTCTTAGTCTATATCTCTCTGTCTCTACCTCTCTCTCTCATCTGTGTTTTCAGATCTTTTTTCTCTCATCACTCCTCTCTCTCCTCTCGCTTCTCTCTATATCCCTAATCTCTTCTTCCCACACAGATGAGATAAACCCACTTGAGAGTGACGTCTCAGTTGATGCAATAGGCAGTAGACAGTAGTAGTAGTAGACAGACATATGCAAACACTCACACACACATCACCATCCAGCTGCCAGGCGACATGACTCAGCAGTGATACTGTACAGGAAGAAGCTGTCAGCGTTCGATCTGCACAACACTCTAACCTGCCAATCACACGCCTGTTTACTGAGAAGTCAGCATTCATTGTTGTTGTTGAGGCATTCTGAGGTCACAAGCCCTAAGCTGTGCTGCTGAGATCCAGGGCCATCTCTGCAAACATCAGTGAACTGGAATAATAGGTTTGTAAGATGGAAGGTTAGCTATGAATTTATAATCTGTTTTCAAACACTGAAGCACGCAATGATAATTACATAATCACTTACAATGAGTCAACCGTTTGATATCACAAAGCCTAGCACAAAGCACGTCAGACTCAGATAACAGAAGCCTGCAGTGGCTCAGAATGAAACAGTGACTAATGTCATTATATACTGTATCTATCTCGTTCTCATTTACCCTTGTTCAAAGACAAACTTTGTAAAAAAAAAGTTGACTTATATTTAATTATGGCAAACTTCTTTCAATATTTTCTAAACTCTTCTATAGTATCTGTGATCAGCCAGTGGGGAGCTGTAAAGACTCTAAAACACGTCTATGAAGACTGTTATAGACAGCAACGTCACCTATGAAAACTGTTATGGACAGCAGAGTCACCTATGAAGACTGTTATAGAAAGGAGAGTCTGGTATGAGACTCTCAAACAGCAGTCATCTCGTTTCACACTCCCTGCATGGAAGTAACCAGTGAGGAGGCACCTGCTGTGGCACATAGCTGCCAACCCTGGTATGACATCATCACACCCTGGCTCAAAAGAGAGACTGAGAAAGAGAGAGGCAGGAAAAGAGAGCAGGGAGAGTAGAATACGAGAGAAGGAAAAATATATGTTGTTATGGGACGGGCACGTTTTTGGACGCCCACTCTGTCTGGGCCAGCCTCTCCCAGGCTTTCCCATCACCGTGGAGATGACGGGACCTGGAGCACACACGCCGACGCTCCGCTACGGAGACCAGACCACATCCTCCGGAGCAGCTGGGACACGGCCGAACGTCAGGAGCAAACAAGGCCGTCTGTGCTCCGTCTCCTCGCACCGCCCACGCCCCGCCCTCAGGTCGAGACACGAGGCTCTCTGTGTTTACTGTTTGTTCACTTCATCGGTCATCCTGACTCCAAACTCAGACTGTGAGTTACTGTAATACCTGCGTGGACTTCCTGGAAGAGGTTCTGTGCTCAAGCATGAAGAAGCCAGATCTAACGTATTACAGAGGATCAAAACACTAGAGTGATTTGCAGATTTGTTTTTGGTTCTTCGGTTTTACATGTGAATTGTATCCGTTCAGCAGATATCTTTGACCCATAGTGGTATTCTAAGAGTAAATTTAGAAAGCACATCAAAAAGTCAATACCACAAGTGCAATATCATGCAATAGTTTTTTCTTTGTATGTCTAAATGTCTCTCTCTTATTGGGCTAGTCTACGTATTACAGTGGTGATTGAAGCACTTCATCGGTTTGTAAAAAAGATTCATCCCATTGTTTCCATCTATGAAATATCCATTGTGGTCTTTGGAGACTAAAGGCCTTCAGAAGCATGTTTCATTGGAAACAGCTCATTTTCCAGACCAGACTGGACGTTTCATTCCAGAAAGCCTTTTAAGAATGTGTCAGCCAGTATGGTAAAGAAATTATCCGAACACACATGCACACACACAAATACGAGCTAAAGCTAATAACACGGCCTGTGATTTCACCCGTCTGGGTCTGGTTTCACGACAGGGGCTTCCCGCCACTTAACCACACCAGACGGACATCATGGAAGTTCTTTAGGGAAGCCCTGGGTCTGGTTCTGAACACGGAGTCTACGTCTACACGCGCTCCAGCCAAGACAAGCAGATCATTCAAGTCGAGGTGCTTCGGTCGTTAGTGAATCCGTCTTTCATGACTCCCAAACACCTCTGTGTGAGATTCCTCCCTCCCCACCGCCACGCCACGCCCATCTGAAGAGGCTTCTGGTGCCAGTCACAACCTACGCAGACACTCACCGTCACATCATCAGCAGTCACCCGAAACATTTTTGCTTCTACAAATGACCGGACCTCAGTAGTTTTCCACGGTCTAAGCAGAGTCCAATGGACCAGCACTGGCCACGGAGAGTGGTATTGTGTGTGTGTGTCAGTGAGTCATGCCTACCAGTCTATGCAGGTGCCATCCGGCCAATAGATTATATTGGGACCTACGGCTATTCTGAGTGAATCATCTGAAAACAGCAATAGTTCAAAGTTCTGGTTCCTGTAAATGTACTGCCTGAGTTGAATGCAGTGAGGCCATTTGGATAAGGGTGTCTTCAACACAATGACACATACAGTATGAACACAATATGGCACAATACAACTACGAGTCTTCCCCGTAGGAAGGAAGACCACAAGCCAGCCATACCTCCTCAGAATATAAACACACTCACGCGATAATAATCGATGAGATACAGTATCACATCGAAACCTGTTTTCCTCAGGGTGAGCCAACCGAGAGGAAGACAGCCCGACTACAGCGACATGGCTGTATACTGAAGAGGCTCCTGGCTCTGAACGGAGGGGGGTTAAACCACTCTTTAGGGGCACATCAATTATCCTTCGCAGCACATGGCGTATCCATCGAGCATTTATGATCCCTTAATTTTTATTACGGCCGTCCAGAGCAGCCACATCAATGGGTGGATGAGGAGGGCAATGACTTGCCCAGACTGAGGGACCCGGGGGGGTGAGGAGTGGCGATCGGGAGGGGGGGGTGGGGGGGTGACCCAAGCTGCTGTTCAAAAGACGGTGCTGGCAGAGAAGAGGGAGAAGGGAAGTTCCACATGAAAACCCTGCCCAGCCACGAGGCTAGCCACGACAGATCAATGACCAGACGGCTGAGTGTGATCGCACACCTGGTCCTGGGAGGCCGTATCATCTTGGGTTCTTGTTATTATCATGTGAGTATTTCACATATACATGTTTATTGCCATTACTTTAAAGTAATCATGTGTTTGCAATTGTTCTGTATATGTGAATAAACTCAAATGAATTGTTTTCCTAAGTGCCGAATGACATGACCCATGCCTTTGACTTGTCACAGTAACTTACAAATACATTTCAAAGGTCGAGAACCGTGCTTGTTCTGCTCTATCCTCGAACAACAGTAGCTCAAGGTTGTTGCCAAGGCAGCCGTGCCAACAGACGGAACTCATGTTAAACGACTTCCACAGAAGACCCCAATTAAGCTGTACAGACATAGCAAAACATGTCTCTCAACGTGATGGCAGCAGGATACACTGTTCCCAGAAGGTATCAAGACTCAGACACGCCGTTTAATTGGTCTGTACTGTTGCCGTTGTTACGCTACCAGCCGCCCCAAACCACATGACGGACTGTGGACTGCATCGCCACGATGTTACTGTTTACAACCTTCTACCAGCGCACACTAATTATTGCCATGGAAACAGGGGTCCTATTTGGACCCGTGCCAGCGAGTTTCCATGACTGAAACATGCGTGTGGAAAACAGGTCTCGGGATTTTGGGAGAAGCAGAGACGTTTGATGGAGAAGGCGGACACGCCTAGCCACCTGAAGGTTACTCACTGAGAACTGGTCTGACACCCTGTTCCTCACTGAAGCATAAGCCTCATCTGATAGCCAAGGTTTATTCCAGAACACAAGTATTACACCTGTTACAGAACCATAGCTACGGTACTTCAAACAGCATAAAATAAAAAAAACACCTCGATTGATTGTGCAACAAATTTGATTGTGTTTGTCATTTGAATTGCCTTTATTTTGCGGTTTTTCCAAAACCATCACTTACATAAATCCAATATTGGACCTCCCCGGAATGGAAACAAAACCGAAATGGAAGATAACCGAATATTCATCAATCACCATTTACCACATATTTACAACGTACCATCAGTCAGTCAGTCATAACACGGGGGGGTTATTTTCTGGGTCAGTGACAGGAAGCAGAATTAGACGGAAGAGAGCTGCAGGGACAGCTAATGAGAGGGCTGCAGCACAGCCTCTCTAAACACACCGACCAGCTGCAGGTGGGCAACATTACAGCTGGTTAACCCATATGATTTAATAACAGAACACTCCGATCCTACTTCCATCCCAGTCTATTCATTTTAGGTAAACACATAGATGCTCCCCACCATGCTTAAGTGGAGGGCCAGACTCCTCCACCATCAGTGGAGCCCTATTTCAGTTCAGCTTTGCTGTGGTCAAGCTTGCTGTGGTCAATGGGTGGACCTATTAGTGCTGATCAATTCACTAACCTACATTTCAGCTGCCATTCAGGGTTCAGTAAAAAAATGAAAAGGATGAAAAGGGAATAACATCGAATAGGGACAGACAAGCCTCCGGCGAGGCCAGACCTGGTTAAACGATCACCACTGCCACACATTCCTGTCTGTCTAAGAGCAAACGAGATGTGGGATTCCCATTTTCCAGGTTTTTTGTTTTTGACGCAGGGCTGGCGTGTGACGTGGGACAGGGTCTGGGCCATGGCGGGGGGATGTCTGTAGGGGGATGTCTGTAGTCACACCCAGCAAAGTCACAGGGTTCATAAATAAAGGGGACAAGCTGGAAGCTGGCATGATGGAAGCTCATATGAAGAGCGTAGTAAAGGGGGAACACGCTCAGGGAGAAAACAGGGAGAGAGAGAAAGAGGAAGAGATGGAGAGAGAGAGAGGGAAAGAGAGAGGGAAAGAGAGAGTTAGATACAGGGAGATATAAAGAGAGAGAGAGAGAGGCCGTGTAATTAGTTACATATTAAAAAGAGGACCGCATTTGAAATCAATCAGTCATTATCTTACCCTTTAAATCTGTGAACTTTTCTGTCCGTATCACAGTTTCACTCAAACATCAAACTTGAAAAGTTGATAACCGTCATGTTTACAGACACGACTTCTCCATTTGGAGATGGGGCTGTAATCATAAATAAGCTCCATGGCAGATTGAGGAGCGTTTGTCTTTGCCCCGCTCGGATGACTTTCCCATTTGAACAATATGCTAATGAGAAGGGGAACAAATAAAACATTTCAAAAGTCAATTTGTCAGTCAGACTAGAGAGCAGATGGTCTGGCAACGGATTTGTGTTTACATCATTTCTACTGGGATCAGTAGACACTACAACACAGACAGATTGTAGGGTATTACAAAAGTTTCTGAGAGAAAGTAAAAAAAACAAGAAGCCAGGTGGGCAAGGGTGGGGGCGGGGCAGTAAGAGGACTGGTGACAGTTATTACAATCATCTCCCATGCCCCCTGCGCACACACAAACACACACACACACCTTAGCAAGTGTTACAGTAATCTGATAAGTAGGTGTCAATTGTACAGTTAAGTATTTCTCCAGTCTAAACTGCACTGCACTACGACCAGTGAGGGCCCATTAGAGGCACAGACCGTACATTAAAAATAAAGCACATACAGTAAAGAAAACACAATCAGTGTAAAAGAAGGACATATTCAGAAAACGTTTTATAGCACCGGTCTACCAGAGTACCAGAGGAAATGGATTTGATCCCGTCCACGCCCAGACCATTAAAGCCCGCCGTTCCTGCCTGAGCGAACACACAGGGAAAGCCTGATCCAGGGCCAAACACGGCCCGACGGATTTACAAGTTCAGAGTCAAGGAGAACCGGGGCGAGGCGCGCGGAACAGGTGCTGGCGCTGGCCTGACGGAAGAGAAACCCCGTTTGGGATCCGTTTGAGACCTCTGTGATGGTCAGGAGGGAGAGCGGTAACCCAGGTAACGCCTAAAGAAGAAAGGCCTACGACACTGTCAATGACGGATTACCGCATGGGCAAAGTGGGCAAATGTCCAGGGCCCTGGCCAATGGGGGGGCCCTTGATTTTAATAAATCAATTGGCCAAGCCTTTGGTCATCAAAGGAATTTGAATGTTTTTGATTTGCAAAATATATACATTGATTTTTTTTTAAAATAAATCCATCACAGGACGTGACGTGAATGTGTGAATCATGAATGTCGTATTGCTTGGTCAACGGTCAATTTCACCGTGAAAATGGAGAAACGGGTGCTAAGCGGGTCGGCAAAGCGTAAACGAAAGAAGGAAAAAGAAACTAAAGATACTGCCTTAGTACAACAGATACCGTCCATCTCAACATTTTTTAACAAAAAGCGAGAACAAGGTGAGGCTGCGGAATTAATTAGCCTAGACAACGTCCACCCAGCACCAGCAGATGTTACAGCGCTGGATGCTACTCATGCAAGTGCTAAATCCTATCCTAGCCCGAGCGCGGAGTTGCCGTCCGAGACGAGCGGTGGAGCAGCAGCTCAGCCTCCACTTGCATTTGCCACTGCCAACGACGTCACCAGAGACTTTCTCACATCGCCTGTGAAGCAAACTGAAGAAATGGGGGTCGAAAATGAAATTGGGGATGCAGATCTCTGGTGTGAAACAGTCACCGATCCTGCGTTATGGGAAAACTATGCTAGTGACAAAGCTAAAACCATTCTCATTGAAAGAGGGGCCTCAACGTTTCAGAACAGACGAGCGAAATATCCCGCATCTGCAAGAGACTGTGGTATAGGTGGTCGGGTTCGCTCGTTAACAAATGAAATGTTGTGCAGCCGACTACCTAATGGACAACCCGCAACGCGAGAATGGCTGTTGTATTCACCATCATCTGGACATGTATTCTGCTTCGCCTGCAAACTTTTTGGGACAAAAAAGAATGCGTTTGTGGAGGGTTTTTGCGACTGGAAACATCCACACCGCATCTCTGAACACGAGAGGAACCCAGACCATATGTCCAACATGCTCATACTGATGAAGAGAATAAGCAGCACCGGGGCAATTGACTCAGCCATCATAAAGCAAACTTTGGATGCGAGGGAATATTGGAGGGACGTTCTGCGACGTGTTGTGGCAGTGATAAAGTTTCTAGGAGAAAGAGGACTGGCATTTAGAGGGAACGACGAGCTCCTTGAATCGCCACACAATGGGAACTACTTGGGGATTTTGGAATTAATTTCTAAATTTGACCCTTTTCTGGCAGAACATTTTAAGATGTATGGTCAAAAAGGCAGAGGAAGTGTTTCGTACCTATCGTCAACAACATGCGAGGAATTCATCGACTTGATGGGAGAAAAAACCAGGCAAGTGATTGCAGAGGAGCTTCGTGATGCAAAATATTTTTCTGTTATTGTTGACTCTACTCCTGACCTCTCTCATGTGGATCAGTTAACATTTATATTTAGATTTGTTAGCAAGCAAGGGAAAACAGTTGAGCGTTTTCTGGCTTTTGAGCCAATTCACAGCCATACAGGGCAAAGTTTGGCAGATTGTGTGGTTGCGATGGTAAACAGTCTTGGTCTCGAAATGTCAAATTGTAGAGGCCAATCATATGACAACGCTAGCAATATGTCAGGTCGCTACAATGGAGTGCAGGCGCACTTGAAGAAAATTAATCCATTAATCCATTACGTGCCTTGCGCTGCTCATTCCCTAAATTTAGTGGGCGTTAACAGCATAGAGGGCAGCAGTCCGGAGGTGGGACAGTATTTCGATCTACTGCAAAGCTTATATACATTCTGTTCTGCATCTACACATAGGTGGCAACGAGTTTTTAGGAACTCCGGGATAGATTTAACATTGAAGGCACTGTCAGACACTCGGTGGAGTTGTCGAGCTGACTCGACAAAAGCTCTCTGGCAAAATTATGGTAAAATTAGAGAGGCCTTAAAAAGTATATCAGTGGACGAAAACGAGAAAAGAGACACCCGAAGTGAAGCCAGCACACTCGGTGTCAAATTAGAAAAGCTCGAAACTGCATTCATGACACATTTTTGGAATACCATTCTTACTCGATTCCAATTGACAAGTTTACAGCTTCAAAAATCAGATATACATCTAATGACAGCGGTGCAGCTACTTAGGTCTCTGCGTGATTTTGTGTCAGCACAAAGAGATCGTTTTGAAGACTTTGAAAGGGAAGCGCTTGCGGTGCCAGGCGTGTGCCAGTCATACAAACATGACCTCCAGCGCAACAGAAAGCGCAAAAAATTTGACGACGAATGTAGAGCAGAACATCATGATTCAGATGCTGTATTCGATGGGAAAAGGAAATTCCACATAGACACGTTCAATACAGTTATTGACAAATTAGTAAGCTGTCTTGGCCATAGACTCGATGCATACACGCACCTATGTGACCTGTTCGGAGTTTTTTTCATGCCAGAGGCCGCATCCACCAGTGAGGTAACCGAAAAGGCAAACACGCTTTCGTGTTCATATCCCTCTGATTTAAACATAAATCTGGCAGGGGAACTCATTCACTTCAGGTCTTTCAGTAGAGCAGACGGAATGAAACACACCTCCACCATCAAAGCTGTTGAAAATAATACTCGAATGTGGATTACAGTCCACATTCCCCAATGTATTCATTGCGTTAAAACTGTACCTGACCCTACCTGTCAGTAACTGCGAGGGAGAGCGGTCATTTTCTAAGCTGGCTAGAATCAAAAATGAACTTAGGACAAGGATGACACAGGGACGCCTTAACAATCTGTCCCTCATGGCCATTGAGTCTGAACTCGTCCGGGAGTTAGATTTCGATGGATTAATCAATGACTTTTCTTCCAAAAAGTCCAGGAAAAGACAGCTTATTTAGGTAGGCTAAGACATGTTTAACGGTGCCTGTTGACTCTGTAAGCAATAGCAGACCACTTCTGATGGTCATTTATTAATGGTTCACTTGCTATGCACTTTGCTGTGTTTTCCTCTTATAAATGTAGGCCTATGGTAACGATAAGATGTTCAAATTTTATGTTGGGCGATGTTAAAACATTTTTTTATGTTACAAACCTGTGAAAGTTTTTATAGGCTACATGTCTAAATAAAAAAAAACGCTTGACTCAGTAAGCAATAGCAGACCGCATTTTATTTTAATTATTAATGGTTCACTTGCTATGCACTTTGCTGTGTTTTCCTCTTATAAATGTAGGCCTATGGTAACGATAAGATGTTAAAATTTTATGTTGGGCGATGTTAAAAAAAATGTAATGTTACAAACCTGTGAAAGTTGTTAGCCTATAGGCTATGTG